>BDMV01000007.1:48547707-48632495 GCA_008326285.1 Oryza officinalis | reverse complement strand
GGGGGACTGCGGCGGCTTCTCGGGTGTGGCGGCGCGTCGCCGCCCCCACCGCCGCACCAGCACGAGCACGCGGACAGGGACATAGAGATGGGCCTCGCCGGCGGCGAGACCAGCTCGCCGGCGAAGTCGCCACATCCAAGCTCTTGACGCGGCGTCACGTAGCTTCCCTTTTTTTCCATCTTTTTTTGTGCCGTCTTTTGTGTGCCGTCATCACAAGTTTTGCCGCTGTCTGTCCCGGTTGCTCCTGTTCGCCACGTCTGTAATTTTCAGAATTTAGAGGTAAAAAAGAACTGTACAGATTCTTATAGATATCCAATGTACATGTCCCATATACGTGGATAGAAAGAACATGGACTGCCCAGGGACAAGGCAAAAAAAAATTACAGTTTGGATTCATTCTGTTGTTCTTACCTGCCCATATACTATGATCCTGTTCTAAACTGATTAAACTAATTAAGATACATATTTTTTTCTCGATTTTCATTTGCATGTTTTATAAACTACTAAATGGTGCATTTTGTGCGAAAACTTTCTATATGAAAGTTGTTTTTAAAATATCAAATATATTTATTTTTTAAGTTTATAATAATTAAAACTTAATTAATTATGTGTTAATGATTTTCTTGTTTTGCGTGCCCGCTTTTAATCTCCATTCATTGGAGAAACGAAGGGGACCTATTTTCTTGCAAGTAGTAAATTCCATACTATCTCCATTTCAAATTACTATAAACCAACATTATAAGATTTATATTTTTAAATTCACCATGACAAATATTTTCATATAATTCACATGTTGTTAGACTACATAGATTTTTAAAAATTAGTGGTTAAAGGTAGATATATTCGACTTAGACAAACCTAAAACGACAATTCATTTGAAACATTTTTTTTCAGATATACACGTCACACCGGACTCACACCATCGCAGTCAACGGAGACTACGTTATTTCAGTTACTGCTTCCATTCTCTGTTCTGTTGCAGACTACCTGTAATAACTGTAACTCTGTAAGTAGAGGAGCTACTGGTACAAATGTACAATGACCCTGCCTAACATTTTGTCTTGCTCTTCTCTGACATTTGACCACTAGTAGCCCAGTGTCAAAATTGTCACATCATCGTATCCCTACCCCAAAAACGCAGCATCTGCACAGCAGCCAGGGACCTGAACTGTACATGCCAAAATTGCAGATTTGAAAGGATCATGAGCTGAGAACAACATGTGTGCATCCTATTCCCCAACTCAGATGTGCGCAAAGTACCATTAGTTCATCACCAACCACCATTGTCCCACCTGATGCACTCGCTAAACATTCCTTTGCATTTTTCAGTTCGAAGCGACTAATCAGTCTGAACAACCACCCGGAAAAATCCAGTGCAGCCTCGTATGATCGAGCCAGGGGTTTGTCTCTGAATAATTGTTTCTCTTTCCTGTTGCTTTGCTTTGCTTTTCAATTGCTTCGAATTGAAAAGAAATTAGTTGACTTGGGAGGAAGATAGTTGAGTTAGCAGCAAGCATGGTTTTGCAAAGCAGTTGGCCAAACAAGCAGCAACAGCAAAGCCAGCAACTTCAAAGAACTGGAGGAATGGAGATAGTCCAGCTAATCACTTGCAAATTACTAGTAGTGATTTGCTGTGTGACGCCACAAAAAAAAATTCTTTTTTGTGAGAAGAAAATTTCGGTTTGTTCATCAGCAGCGTTGTACCAATGGATAGATATCGGAGGCGTCGCGTTCATAGGCTCATAGCACTTCGTCAGAATTCAGACCACAAGGACAAACCCATCAGCATCGGTGATAAAAATACAATATTTTTTTTTATCTTCTTCGATACATGTACATCATCATCCACAAAGTTCTTTCCCATTTCTTTTTTGCTTGCTTTGTTCATCTTTTGATTGATTCTCTTTTGCAGCAACTCCGCGTTCACAAATCAAAAGATTCTTTACTCATTCATATGAGATTAAGTTGTTGCATAGAAATGGTATATGTTTCCTCTTTTACCAACCATGTTATCTGATAGAGCTTTCCTTCAATCTGAAAAAAGATTAAAAGGGAGAGCTTTCTAGATATTTCATAATCAGAGGTTGCCCTCAAATTAAAGAAGATTCCAAAGATGTTGCAACAGGCAAATATTAAGCTGAGATTCTGAACATGTTTGATCAATATATATCTCGAAGAGGCTAAGAATTGCTATAATCCTTATCCAAACTGGTCACTTTCATAAGGTTAGACTTGCTTACACGCTGGAGGCTGGAGCTTAAGTATCTCGATTATTAATGTGGACACAAGTAAGCCTGAAGAAATAATGATTGAGAAATAATATGAAGCTGATTGGATTTAATTTTTTCAGGCTTCTTGTTAATTTCCCCATTTCAAAGAAAACATATTTCTTCGGCGGCTAGTAATGCTACTTCAGACATATATATATGGACCATATACAGTTCCAATTTCAGTCGCATCCTGACACAGAAAGAATGATCCTCGCGATATGGGGTTTGAAACTGACATCGGCTATGGTTTCACAAGGATATGATAGAAAATTTCAGAAAGCAACTGGAAACATGAGAAATGGCTTCAATTAATCCTTGCAAAATTTAATGGCGATTAATCCCCTGCAAGATACTAATAATAATACTACCACCATGAGGAATCAAAGCTGAACTAGTAGTAGTTACTTGTACTTGAGATTCTTGTAGTACGCATTCGTTGGAATTGTTCAGACTTCCAAGTGGATCTTTAGGTACGCATACCCTGTACACATGCTAGCTTCGACAGAGGTTGTCCTCGATTGATTTCCTTGTGTTTAGTTTACCCTGAAATTAATTAAGCATGGGGCAAAGTTGCAGGCATGTGCAGATAAATAAGGAGATAAATGCTGCAGTACAGCAGCCGCCTCTGAATTCCTGAAATGGGCAGCACAAGGCTGAATTCCAGCGAGGATGTCCGTCCCAAGACCGCAGCCTTTTTTGTTTTCTGGAATATTAGGCAATAATTAAAGCAGCTAACGCCAATGATGGGTCAAAGTCACAAAGCCTGTTTGGTCGATTAGTCTTTGCTTGGCATGACATCATCTTATACATGATAAGTACTACTAGTAGCAGTATCATATGCTAATCTTATTTTTTGCATCAAGAGGACATGGACATCAAGTACCTGCTCCGTTGGGTATGGACTAATTAGACACACACCGAGATGAGCAGCTATTAGAAATGTAGAATGGCGTGAACAAGTGCATAGAAATGCTTGTGTACTCTGTCCAACGAAGACGTAATCAAGCTGTTGTTGCTTCTTTGGTATTAACAGTAACTGACGATGCAAGAGTGGTGCTAGATATTTTTACATCTTAGTCCTTTTATCAAACTTGTTTTACAAATATACCCCTATAAAACTTATTGCAAAACAAATCCTTAACTCTGAGCCAAGTTAATTGGCGGCGAGGTTCAACATGTCGGTACCATAGACCCTGGCGCTAGATCCCAACACTGATGACAATCGAGCCATGCTAGAGACTGATGTGACAAGGGGTTAGCGTCAAAGACCTAGACATCAAGTATCAACGTAGAGTCATTGTCACCGAGCTTCTAGCCAATAACCCACATGGGATTCCACACTCTCTCCTTCGCCCATTCTTTATTTGTTCTAGCGTCCAAAGGAAGAGAAGCGATCCGCCCCCCTCCCCTCTCCTCTTCCACCTTCTGTTTTTCAAATTCAAGTGATTTGAAAGATTTTTTCGTCATATTTTGTGAGGGAAGTTGACAGGCAAGATATCCTCCTCGACCATTTCTTTTTTATTTCTTTTGGTTTAGTTGTTTGATTATAGAGATCAAGATCAAACCTATAAATTATTTTAAGCCCAAATTTATTATTCGAACATCGCATAGTTTGATTCAAGACTTGTGTACGTACGTATGATATTTTATTTTCTTGTATATGTGCAATTTTTTTTGAATTTTCAGTAGGCATTGGACATGTGTAAGTAAAATCATGTTGGTAGTGTATGAAGGATATTGTAAACGAATAATTTTTAATGTAATACATCAATACTTTTTTGCGTCAAGATGACATAGAAAATACCTGCTACTTGCATGGGTATGTACACACTGAGAGATGCGCCAACTAGAAGAATGTCGTGTACTTGTGCCAAAAAAGAAAGAAAGAAATAAATAAATAAAGAAAAATAGAGCTACTAGAGGATGGGATACTGTTCGAACGGGACATTTGATAGAGGATGACATCATCCCACGTGCATGTTTTCTTTCCGTAAGTCTAGAGTCATCCCACCCCCACTTGACACATTCGCATCCTCCGCGTCTTGAACCAACGCTTGTGGCGACGTAGACAGTGACACTGGTCGCAACAGCAACTGGGGACAAGGATCGAGTCGAGAGGAAGGGAGAAGATGAGAGGATGCATGTGGTGATTGATACTTGATACCTCGTAGCCAGACATAATACCTAATATCTCTCAGGTAACAGGTCTGATACTTATGTGTATTAGCCATGATACCACAAGTACTAAGCATGATACCTACAGGTACCAGTTCTGATATCTAGGTATCAGCCATGATACCACAGGTGTCAAACATGGTACTTACGGGTACTGGCAGCGAATGATACATCGCACGACATACCTGCACACTCTGGTGATGCATGATGGCTCACCATCATGTTGCTGCCAATGAAAGCTCCAAATCCAGAAGCTTCATTGGTTGCGCCCATTTATCATCATCAACAACGTGCCTAGAAGGAGGAGGCCAAGAAGCCTACATTGGCCATCATCCTTCCCGATGGCCTCCCTCCTTCCTGGTTGTCCTCTTTCATCATGGGAGCTAGATCCAATAGGTGCTAACATGCCTCAAAAGCATGAGACGGAGGAAGAGATCACAAAGACCTTGTAGCCAACGAGCACTCGAGATAGATTCAACAGTGAGGAGGGTCTAGGCCTCTAGAACTGTTTTCGGGGGGCCTGCTTCACTGCCGCCATGCCTGCATAGAGAAGTTCTCTGCAGTAGAGAGAAGGGGGAGGGAAAAAAGAGGGGCGGAGTAGGAGAGGCGGAGGAGAAAGACGAAGGCACGAGGAGAGAAAGGAAACGGATAAGATCGAATCGTTATCCACTTATTTCGTTTCCACGGGATATTGTTGAGTAGCTTTTCGGAAAGAAAAAAAGATGTGGAGTACTCTGTCCAAATCCAGCGAAGACGTAGCAATGCTCGCAGAGATTGGTTGTCGTTGGCAGCAACTGATGAACGATGCAAAGTTACTCCCTCTGTCGCATAATATAAGGAATTTTGGATGGATGAGACATATTCTAGTACTATAAATTTTAACAGAAATCTGTCCAGATTTATGATATATTTTAATGTGTTTTATCCATTTAAAATCCCTTATATTATAAGACGAAGGAAGTACTAGGTAGGTAGGGTTAGTTTGTGTTGTGTCAAAGTGGTGTGTCTCGTTTCCGAGGTGTAGGCTGTAGCAGAAGAAACACACGCGAACACGAAGATAGGGATTGCTGAGTTGCTGACGGCTCCTGCCTCGAATGAATTTTTTAAAATGAGCTGGTGCTTGGTCAGCCTGGGAATCTCGACGTGTTATATTATTTTTTCCTCTTTTTTCACGGCTAAAGTACGGGCGGCGGCTAAGTCCACGTGCACAGCCATCGCCGGGACAGGGAGGCGCACGGTACGGACGAGCGCCGGCAAGCCACCACGCGTGCCAAAAAGTCTTCGTCGACCTATTTTTTTTATCCCAAGATCACGCAGTAACTAACTCATTTATGATATTACAAAACCAATAAATTATACACATGCATATAAGCAATAAATATTAAGATGACTTTTTTATATTTTGATCAACAATTTAATTTAGCACATAAAAATTACAAATAAATCTTAGATTTTTGAGAAAAACAAAAAATAAAATAGATCTTAAACTTTTGAATGGAAAAAGTAACACATTTTAATGCTATAAATCTAGATGATTTTTTAAAAAATTCATGATTTTTTTGTCTAAATTCATAGAGACATGTAACAGGTTTATTTTTAGGGTGAGCCTAATAAGTGGCTGATCGCCGCCCCCGGCTTTGAGCGATCGAGTCTGCGCGAGCGCGAGAACCATGAGTGGAAAGCGACAAGAAAGCCCACGCGTGGCTGCATCGTGCGAATTTGGCCCAACAAAAATTGCAGCCCATGTTCGTGGATCCAAGACAGAGAGCCAATAGGCTTGCATTAGGCTTGTTTGAGTTTAAGTCCACTCGTTTTTTTATAATGAAAATTTATATATGAAAACTTTATACATCGAAACCATGTGCATATAAATTTTATGTATAGAAACTTTGTACACATAAATAAACTTTGCATGTATAAATTCAAAAATAAATTTTAAACACAATTTCAAAAACAGCCGAAATTGTATATGTGGCCTGTGAGGCCCATTTGTGATTCTCCTCTCCCTTGATTTTAGCCTGTTCAATTAAGGAAAAAAGATGGGCTTAGCCCGAAATAGAAATAAGCGTGGGCTGAAAATGAAAATTTTAACGATCGCACGGTGCTCAATCGCTCACTTATTATCTTTCTCACTTGGAACGAAGGAAGTAGGCTTTTGCCCCGCTTTCACAAATAATCAGCCACGGACACAAGTAACACCGTATCCATCAACACGGACGGATAAATAATGCATGTACCAACTATTCCTCCGTCCACTGTCTCACTATAAGTATAATTTTAGATTTAAATTTTATCTTAAAATAAATGTAATCGTACCATACTACTTATCACATCTCATTTAAATTTCTCTCCATCTTAACTTTAATTATCCTCTCACTCTATATTATCTCTTATATAATAGGAGGCACTTGGGGTAATTTTTTCTCCCTTTTATTTTTTCTCTCTCTCCATCTTAACTTTAATTATCCTCTCACTCTATATTATCTCTTATATAATAGGAGGCACTTGGGGTAATTTTTTCTCCCTCTTATTTTTTTCTCTCACTCCCCAAAATGCACTTAGTGAGACGGAGGGAGTACCATTTTTTTTTATGCTAGCTTTTGGATGGTTTGTTTACCCCATCTCGTTTCGTGAAGGCTGGGAGCACGTGCATCCGCTGGTCGTTAGTAGGGTTTGAAATACCGGCGGTAACCGCGGTTACCGCCCGTACGGCGGGGTACGGTTTGCCAAATTTCGTCCGAATTCAAAAAATTTTAAAAAAAGAAAAAAAATGGTAACGGTAGTGCTTGATTTGTAGTGTTTTATGATGAAGAAATTTTTCGAAAAAGAGCAATATTTATTCAAATTTGAGAGCAAAACGGAGGAAAAACTTGGAAATTAAAAAAAGAAAAAAAAATGGGCCGGCCCGATACTGTGCACACGGCCCATTGAGGCCCAAACGAGGGGACCCTAACCCAAAACCCCATCTCTAGCGTGCGGCCGTGCGCTCCATCTCTACGCTCTCTCTCCCTCTCTGTCCAACGCCCCAGCGACGGCAGACGCGGCCTAGATCCGTCGCCACCGCGTCGGCGAGCGACGATACCGCGCGGTAGGGCGCGGTAACCGCGCGGTACGAGACGGTAACCGCCGGCGCCAGCGATCCCACGGTAAGTC
Source organism: Oryza officinalis (assembly GCA_008326285.1). NCBI lineage: Eukaryota > Viridiplantae > Streptophyta > Magnoliopsida > Poales > Poaceae > Oryza > Oryza officinalis. The sequence goes on along the minus strand of BDMV01000007.1, from coordinate 48,624,897 downwards.
CTCCGGTACCGCACGGTTTTGCGCGGTAACCGCGAGATTTGCTTGATTTATCGCGAGGTTTTGCGCGGTTGCCGTGGCTTTAAGGTTTAGTTTTTGGGCGCTATAGAGAGTGGTAACCGCTCAATACCGTGCGGTAACCGCGCCTAAACCGTGGTTACCGCGAGCAAATCGCCGGTAAACCGTAGCTAGCAATTTTTGTAATTTTGATTTCGCAATGCAATTGTTTTGCTTGTTTGTTATCACTACAAATTTTGAATCACTCAGATACAAAGTAAAAGTAGTGGAATGGTAGTAAAATAAATCCATAACAAAACCTAGCGTACATGTGCGAGCGTAATTTGTAATTGAGTGTAATTTTGATTTCATATGCATATTCGAAACGTCTATTAGTAATAAAAGACTATGTGTAAGTAGAATTTTTATACGTATGGCATTAGTGAAATAGAAATGCGGCCTTGGTGATTTAATTTCTAATACTATACTTTTCGCGTATGTTACATACAGGGTGGATATGGCAGATAGTAGGGACCCAGTGTGGGAGCACAGGGAGAGCATGGTACCTGGATGGCGTTGTAAGTATTGACATCAGAGAAAGGGCGGTGGTGGAGCAACTCAACTTAAAATTCATTTGGCTGGAAAAGGGAAGGGGGTTACGTATTGCAATTCAGTGCCTTCAGATGTTCGCGAATTCTTCAGGCGCGAGTTGTACAGGATAAAAGATGCAGGTGATACTCGTCAGAGTAAGAGGGCAAGAAGGGTTGAAGCGGCTGGGGTCAACTATTATGACCTAACAGGTGATGCCGACGAGGAGGAACAAATGGAAGCAGCCATGCAAGCCTCACGGCAAGAGGCGAGATTTAGGAGGAGTGTGGAGCAACGAGGTGGCACTTATGAGCATGGCGGTGGCAGTGGATCCGCTGAGCCCGAGGCACAGAAAGGAAGAAACAACCCAATTGCCAGTTTGTTGCAAAGGGCTACATCTCACAGGGAGTCACCTTCTATGAGAGATTACAACCTAGCATTTGCCAAGTCTCCTGTGCAGACACGCATCGATACAGGATTCTTCACAAAGAAGGGGAGGCAAGCTAGGGAGGCCATTGGTGAGTCCTGGGCAAGGTTCTTCTACACCTCGGGTATTCCTGCAAGAAATGCTGATAATCCATACTATGCATTTCATATGAATTTACATTATTCTAACCATTCGCACCTACAATAATTTGTATTTGTACATTGTAGGTGAAAACATACCTTCTCCAAGCGGTACGGAGATTCATGGGAAGTACCTTGATGCTACGAAGAAGGACGTCAAGAATCAATTCGATAGGTTCAAGCGTGATTGGAATGAGTACGGTGTTACTCTAATGTGTGATTCTTGGACAGGACCGACGGGTATGGCGGTCATCAACTTTTTGATATATTACAATGGAATCATGTTTTTCCACAACTCCGTTGATGCCACCGGCCAAAGCCAAGATGCTAACTTCGTACTGAAGGTAACTGCGTTCCATCAACACTTTAGTCTCATTTGATAACATCAAGTGTAGTGTTTTAGGTATTGCTTTATTTTGTGTTTGACCCATGCAGGAGATAAGAAAGGTGGTACGCGAATTAGGCCCCCAATATGTCGTTCAGATTATCACTGACAATGGGTCTAACTACAAGAAGGCCTGCAGACTGCTGCGGCAAGAGTATCCAACAATTGTGTGGCAATCTTGTGTGGCACACACAATTAACTTGATGCTTAAGGATGTTGGAAAAATGTCGGACCATGAAATGGTGATTGGGAGTGCAAGAAAAATTTACAGATGGCTACACAACCATTCCAAGCTGCATGCCATGATGGTGTCTGCTATAGGTGGTGAACTGGTTAAGTGGAATGCTACACGGTTCGACACAAACTACATGTTCCTTCAGAGCTTCCTTAGGAGGCGAGATCAGTTCATGCAGTGGATGGCTTCTTCTGGGTTCATGCAAAGCAAATTCAGTGGCACAACGGATGGCAGGTATGCGCATGCATGCCTATCTAGCATGTCTTGGTGGGAGAACTTACAGGCGGTGGTCAACGCAGTCCAGCCGATGTACTCCTTCCTTCGGTTTGCTGACGAGGACAAGAACCCCAATTTGAGTGAGGTTCTTCTGAGATATCAGTTGTTGAGAATGGAGTATGACAGTCTCTTTGCGAGTGAAAGGGATAAATTCGAAGCATACATGGAAATTGTCAACAGGAGGATGCACGACCTCACCAATCAAACTCTAATCAATGCCAGTGAGTAACCGACATTACATAATGAAAAAATTGGTATTGTACGACTCTCATCGATCTTGTTTCATGATTTGTAGGTGCGGCACTGAACCCTATGACTCACTACCAATACTCTCCAAGTGCCTCCGTCTTCCAAGACCTCCGTCAAGCCTTTAAGTGGATGACGGACATCGATACAGCCGCCGCCGCTTTGCTGGAGGTTGAGATGTATCGCCGTAAGACTGGTGAATTTGGGAGGGCCCTTGCAAGAAAGATGACAACTGATGGAAAAACTTCCCCTGGTATGTCTTTAATCATTTGCACATCTGCCAAGTCTTCATGCTTCTACACATATTCAGTGTTGTAAATTGACATGGAAATTGGCATGTGCAGCACAATGGTGGTCTATATTTGCCTCAGACACGCCGAATTTGAAGAGGCTTGCGTTGCGCATGGTTGGTCAATGTTGCTCTTCAAGTGGATGTGAACGGAACTGGAGCACATTCGCATTCGTGCATACCAAGGTCCGTAATAAACTTACCCACAAGAAGCTGAACAAACTAGTTTATGTAAACTACAACCTTCACTTGCGAATTCAGCAAGCAAATGCCCAAGTTAGGAAGGAGGACGACGATCCCCTTCAGAGACTAGCAGACCTATCATTCTATGAAACTAACAATCAGATTAAAAAATGGATGGATAATGCTCGGTCCAATGCCAACCCAGAACTAGATGAAGACTCAACTGAAAGTGACGCCCCCGTGCCTAGTCCATTTGTAGCCAACCTAGTGGACTTGACTGACCTGCGCAAAACCACGGGAGTTTCTACTATTGCAGAGTGGGCTGATGTGAATATAGGTGACACTCATATTGGAAAAAGGAAGACTCGGCAGCCACCAAAAGAACCTACATCCAAAAGAGCTAAGGGTAAAGGTCCACAGTCTCGCAATGTTGATAGCGATGAAGAGACTGAAGATAGCCCAGACTACCAAGAGTCCAATGATAGTAGCTCAGGAACTGATACAGATGATGGAGACGATGGTGGTCAAGGAGGACAAGGAACCACTGAAGTGCCTTCTGGGGGTCACCACAGCCCTATTCAATTCACTGGTGCGATGTGCTTCATTTACCATTTAGACCTTTACCATGCATTTCACTATTGATTAATTTCCTTCCTACAATTTCATTTGCAGGTGAGGCCGACTTCACTCACGCGACTCAGGACCATGATCTCGATGCTCCAAGCTCTCAACGAACTACCGTTTCATCGAGTAACCAACAAGAACGACAACATCTTGACATACCACAGGATAGCTACAGCTCATTCAGTGCCTCTAGCATTGAAAGTGGCTATCCAACGTATACATACAATCGTCCCCAACCTTCTGATTATCCCCCTCCTACATGGGTGTACGAGTGGCAAGAGCCCCAGTGGTACGCTCAATTGTATGCTCAGTGGCAAACAACAGCATCATGGACAGGTCAAAATTGGGAGGAATACAAGGCAGGGTTGATACACTCGCATGGCTTGATGCTCATGTCCACAGAGAAGTACAACATGGCATATAATCAGTGGAACTTATAACTGGCTCTATGTTGGTACGTCCTTCTCTATTTCCTTTCATCGTTCAACAAAACTTCTATTTTCATATTGTTTGTCATGTGAACTATCATATTGTGGATGTTATATTGTGGACTCTATTGTGAACTCTATATTGTCGACTGTATTCATTTCACCTGTGAACTCTATATTGTGGACATCTTGACATGTGAACATGTGGACACCTTGTGCAATATCTTCAGATTGTTGATTGTTGTTGTTGAAATATTATGTTATGAATTGTTCAATTGATTTTAAGTTCGTAATATAGCAAAGATCATGCCAAAATTTTTTATTTTATACCCACATGTATTGTTAAATTGATTTCAAGTCCGTAATATAGAAAATATCATACCAAAATTTTTTATTGTATACCCACAAGTATTTTACATATTTTAATTATTATTCCAAAATTCTATAAATTTTTAAGTGTTTCTCTAATTTTTTTTATTTTTTTTCATTTTGTTCTTCTTTTGCTCTAATATTGCGTGGTAACCGCGCCAAACCGCGCGGTTACCGCGCCAAACCGCACGGTAACCGCGTCTCATACCGCGGTTTTGAATTCAAAATTTTTAAAAATGAATTTGTCGCGGTTTTTGGCGGTTACCGCGTGGTAACCGCCGTACCGCCGGGTGGCGGTAACCGGGCCCCTGGCGGTATTTCAAACCCTGGTCGTTAGGCACAACAAGGCCAGCAAAGGAAAACGTCCACTTCAGATTCCTCCACAAAACGGTGTGGGCGAGGGATGCCGTGCGATGTGACTTGTCTGATTTTTATAATTTGTAGTTGTTCCACTGACATGTGAATTATAGTAAAGTACAACATGTGAGTGACACAACTGCACAAAGTCAGAGAACCTGTTTTCGATGCCGTGGGGTTTGGTGGAGGCAATGGTCTGTAACAACGAATTTGGTCGTGCGAGACGCCGAAAATGGGAAAGAAGGTGGTGCCGTTGGCTTCAGAATAAAAAGAGAAAAAGAGGGGTGGAAGCCGGTCTGACGGGAGTTAACGCCAAAATTGGATAAGATTCTTCAGTGGAATCGGTTAAAGAAAGGAGACATTCAGTCGATAGAAAATTTATCTAGGAGAGACCGAATTCAAGAAGAAATCGTGAAGACCATGACATAGCGGCTTAATTTATCTATTAATTAGGCAGGATTTATCTTTAAGAAGTTTTGTTTAGTGTCTGGTGAGGACTTTATGTTTTTCCTTTTATCTTTAGAAAGTTTGTGCCGTGTTCGATCAAGACTCATATCGGCTTGTGGGTATAAATATGTACACCTGGAGTCTTTATAATTTATTTCTCGATCAAACAACTACAATCTTGTGCTGCATCGGTTAGGTTCGACCTAATAAATTGTTGTTGATAATCTAAATCCTGTTAAGCCAACAGATTCATACTAATGTTTCATCGGAGTGTTAGTCGATCTTATTTGTTGTGTTAAATTTTTCTTCGATGGTTTTACTGTCTTAGTTAAATTTAATGCATGACTATTTTGATCGGTGTCATATCGACTTGTTTAGATCTATCAGGCAATTATCAACCTTATGTTGCATTGATTGGGTTTGACCTATAGGGTTGTGGTTGTAAGTTAGATTTATTTAAATCAGTAGACATCAATCATTATTTCATCGGAGTTTTAGCCGATGAGTTATCTAAATGTTGTATCGGTTTATAAAGATTATATACAAGTTGGTTTTAGCCGATTGTAATAAAGGTTTCATTGATTACTTAATCATTTGGATTTAATAACATTGGTCTTCCGGCCAATGTATGCTTTAATCATCAGATCAACGTCTATTCTATCATACTATTATCGGTTTGTTGGATATTTGCTTCATTCTATCTATATCGGTCGATTGGTTTATTATCTTATTGCATTATCATCGGCCGATTGCCTTTATACCATTATTTATCCAAATGTCAGAATCTACATCGGCCATAACCAATTGTTCAAAACTCTATCGACATCGACTAATATCGTGACATCGGCTTATTGGCCAATCGGACATGCAACATCGGCTAATATCACTACATCGACTTGTTGGCCGATCGTCTTTTTATCTATCTTGTCAGTTGCAGAATCAAACTGACTGGCACGCCCGCATCTCATCAAAGTTTAGAATCTGCACTAGAGCTAAGTAAATCTCCTTAAGTCATTGTGCTTGTCGACATAGTTCGTGTCAACACAGATTTAGCATCATCGGTCGAACGCGGATTTTTTTGTCAACAGCCTCGCCAGCTTCGTTGATGTTCTTGGGTAGCCGGCGAGGCCAGGTGCGGTGTGACCAGGTCACCGGGAGGAGGGGTGTTGTTGTTGTTGCCAGCAAGGCCTGCGGTCGACCTCCGTCTCCGTCCTGCGCGTGCGGTTGTGCGTAGGAGAAGGACCTCAGATGTATTTTTTCCTTTAACCGATTCGTTTTGTTTTGTGGTGGGCTGGGTGGTCCGGGCCGACCCATTGGACTAACTCGGTTATTTAGGCCCACAATGGCCAGGAAGTCACCAACCATCATATGGGCCGCAAGTCATGGGGACGATGGAGTCAGGGTCTTGTTGAAACCGAAGAAAACAAAGTGCATGGAAAATCAAAATAAAGAGTAATTTTTATTGACAGAACTGTAGATATTGAAAAAAATCCATTTTAGGTTTGAGTTGAAATTTTACCTGTAGATTACCAAACCGAATCGTTTTTTTAAAAAAATATATAGGTCAGTATTAGTGAGGATTTTGGCTAAGCCAAATTTCTTAATGGCAAGTGGTGACTAGTACTGAATTCGAATTAAGAAATTTTTTATAGCCTTAAAGCATCTCCAACGGGACATCTAAACTAAGCCCCCAAAAAATCTTTTTGGGTGAAGAGAGAAAAATCGAGATCCAGCAGGACCTCTATTAAATTCCCTAAATAGAAAGGCACCCAAATCCCTTCCTGTAGCCCTTAGTCCTAGGGGCTTAGACCCAACCCTTATTTTATTTTTTTTTGGCGTGGATGGAAAGTCCCGAGCGCATGCTTCTCTTATTATTTCGAGATTTATTATTTTCATAGTTGAACCATTCAAATTTCTAGGATGTATTACTTTTTAATTATGTAATGCTTGTGAACTTGCATATCTATTTGATTGTGGAAATTGAATTTTATTATGAATTTTGCAATGTTGATAATATTGAATTTAAATTTGAATTGTGTTCTTCGAAATTGTAAATTTGAATATAGTTGAATTCTATGTGTTTAAAATATTTATGTTTGAATTATCGTGGTGTTAAACTAGGCATAAATATCATAAATATAATATGTATGCTGAAATAGAAGAGAAAGAGAAATAGGACATGAGAAATGAGGGTTGTTGCTGAAATTCAAGTTCTTTTTTGAGTCATAGGATAATAAGGATAGCCCTCATCTATAATAAAGACCATTGCTGAAGATACTCACACTATTAGTAAGACAAGGCATAGAGTGCGTATAAGCAAAGGAAAAGAAAAACACGGTTTCGTATGCATTCTCGAATTTAATGTATCTTTTTGCTGCTGCAAATTTTGAATTTGGATTTGAATCAAATTTTAAATTATTACAAATAAAATGTAAACTAAACGACATAACAAATTTAACCGCCTTGTCTTTTTGGTCAAGTAATTTCGTGTTCGTCTCTTTTTCTTTCTTGCAGGGGACGCAAAACCCGCTTAGATAAATAATCCGAAAAAAAAACAGTAAATCACGCCTCCGCCTCGTGCTCCCGTCGGTCGCGATCTGTCCCTTGCTCGGAGCGCATCACCGCCGCCGCTGCCGCCGCCGCGTCTCCTCTCCTCCACCCCACCATGCGCCGCTTCGTCGCCGACCGGGCGCGGCGCGCGGTGACCGCCGCCGCCGCCTCGACGCGCGCGGCCGCCAGCAGATCAGCCGGCGCCGGCGGCCCGGCGACATCGCCGCCTTCCCCCGCGGCGGCAGCGGCCATGGCCTCCGCCATGGTGAGGGCCATGTCGACCGCGGCTGCCGGCGCGGCGCCGGTGTCACTCGACACCATCAATCCCAAGGTGATCCGCTCCCCCACTTTCTTCGATTCGGTTCCTTTAGCTTGTTGACTTGTCTTGTGAGCGTTTTCAGTTAGCGATTCGCTGAAGGATGGTAAAAGTAAGATGTGTACTTCTCAGCAGCAATGAGATGCTAGATAGCTGGAACTTGTGCTTGAAGCACAATGCATCATCCTATCTAATCTGGCTTGTTCTGTTGCTTTAGGTGTTGAAGTGTGAATATGCTGTCCGTGGAGAGATTGTTACACATGCTCAGGTGCGTGGAATCTGTCTCCTTTACATCAACTCATATTGCATAAGCAGGAAATGCAGAGATTCAGTAGGGGTTTTAGTGGCATAGCTGAGAGCAGCTTTGCAGAAGTCATATTACCGATTAGTCGACACCATTCTTTCTTGGTTCATGACGGGAGAAATAGGGATCTAATTATCCAATGTGGTGGCTGATGCTATGTGATTACTAGCGCTCTAATGTTTCAATGGGATCGACTGTGCCTGATCCAATATGGTCTCGAACATTCAGTTTGTCCGATATAGTTTATTGTCCTGAATATTTTCATCATATCATTTGTCTTGATTGTAGCAGTCAAACTGTACTCCAACAGTGATCGGTTCTTTTGCTAGTGTTCTATTACTTTACTGAAGTCTGCAAAGTGCAAGATCTGCTATTAGTAGTTCTTATTGTCTATCTCTTTAGTTTTAGGACTTCCTTAGGAATTTGGATCATGACCTACATTTTATTCTGCAGAATCTACAACAAGAATTACAGAAAAACCCAGACTCACTTCCTTTTGACGAGGTTTGTATTTTGATCACATGAAGTATTCTCTTTGGTAAAAAAACAAATCTATTACTCAATTATCAAATATCAATATTTTTACCTGCACCCGTATATTTAATGGCAGATACTTTATTGCAACATTGGAAATCCCCAATCTCTTGGCCAGCAGCCAGTTACATTTTTCAGAGAGGTGAGTTTGTATTCCTTGGATTCTAATTTGGCTGAATGACTGCAAGTTCCCTGGCTTCTTACTAACCCATGTTGCCTTTTCCAGGTCTTGTCGTTATGTGATCATCCAGCTCTGCTGGATAAAAGTGAAACTCATGCTCTGTACAGGTATATCAAACTGTTTAATATTAGATGACTACAAGTGTATTAGTGTCAAACTTTACTATTAGCATACATTGAGGGGTGAGAAATGAGAACTCGATCTCTAGTCATGTTAAGGTAGCTATTAAGATTCTTATGATCTGTTGTGCCTGCAGTAACTTGATCGTTTTGTATTTTTTAATCAATGGAAAGTAGTTACTGTAAATTGTTTGACAATTGTTGCATGCTAATAACTTATGTACCTATCTAATTCTAATAATTCTAATAAACAGCCTGTGGAGCATTTGCGAATAAGTAGTACGCTGGCTACTCTACTCAATGTTTTTTTTTTCAAATTTTAGTATACTGATTTATGTTTGCATACAGTTCAGATGCTATAGAAAGAGCATGGCAAATTCTAGACAAGATCCCAGGAAGAGCAACAGGAGCCTATAGCCATAGTCAGGTACTCATTTACTGTTTGATGAAAGCTGTCATGGTTTCATGAGCTTGGTCATTCATGTGGTCCTCTATTTCAGGGTATAAAGGGTTTGCGTGATGAAATTGCTGCTGGAATTGCTGCCCGTGATGGTTTTCATGCTAGCGGAGATAACATATTCCTAACAGATGGAGCAAGCCCAGCAGTATGTTGAAAAGATAATCTATAATCAACATTAACTGATTACCATTAATTAATAATTTATGATCAATTAGGATACTCTTTTTGCCAGTTACCCTTAATTTCCCATCTCTACATAATGCGCCTTCACTGATCCAGTGTAATTTCTTTTTCACCTAGGTGCACATGATGATGCAATTATTGATAAGATCTGAGAATGATGGCATTCTCTGCCCTATTCCGCAATACCCGCTCTACTCCGCATCAATTGCTCTCCATGGTGGTTCTCTTGTATGTACTATGACAATGCTTATAACGCTATACAGTTATGTTTTTCTTGTTTAGAGCAACAAATCCATCAGCCTTCAGGCAATGCTTTGAATTATATCCTTTGTCGAATTTTTGGTTCAACTCAATTTAAATTTACAATGAAGTGATAATCACCCATTGGTTTTGCTTTGTACATAACGTGGTTTTGGCATTATATTATTAAATTAGGAATCCTTCAAACTTGCAGAGATGCATGTCCATGTCTGATGACTTACTATGCAGAACATATCCAATTTCAGGTTCCTTATTTCCTTGATGAAGAGACAGGTTGGGGACTGGAGGTTGATGAGCTTAAGAAACAATTGGAGGAGGCTCAGTCTAAGGGTATCACTGTTAGAGCACTTGTTGTTATAAATCCAGGGAACCCAACCGGGCAGGTGGTTATGATTTATTAAGTTATCATACATTTACAGAAGGCCAATACCTTGCATGAAAAAAAAATCTACTTCATAAGATATCAATTCTGTTTATTGGAACATGGTGAATAGATACTTTAGAAGAAACCTTCTCTTCCTTTTTACCCTCAAGAATCATGGTCTTGGAGTGGTTACTTATCCTGCTTCTACTTTCATCAGGTTCTTGCTGAGGAAAATCAAAAGAAAATTGTCGAATTCTGCAAAAATGAAGGACTTGTTCTTCTTGCAGATGAGGTGAGTCCAGCACTTTTTGTATGCGAGGGCTTGAAACATTTGAGTTTTGATGAGCTATTTGAACACTTCCTGTGAGTTGGGTAGGTCTTGTAAGCTCACTTGTTGATTCATTCCTTGGCAGGTGTACCAAGAAAACATATATGTGGAAGACAAGGAATTCCATTCTTTCAAAAAGATCGCACGATCAATGGGATACACTGATGATGATCTTCCTTTAGTATCATTCCAGTCAGTTTCTAAAGGTAATTAAATTCTTCAGTTATTTGCATTTGCATCTCCAAGCATATGGTAAATCTTGCTGTTTATACAATTAGGTTACTACGGAGAGTGTGGAAAACGAGGAGGCTATATGGAAGTAACTGGATTTAGCGCTGATGTAAGGGAACAAATTTACAAGGTGGCATCAGTAAACCTGTGTTCTAACGTCTCTGGCCAAATACTCGCTAGCCTCATAATGAACCCACCAAAGGTCAGTATAGCATGTGCACAAAGCAATTATTAAGTTAAATAATGATGGCAGTGATTTACAAGGTTGCTTCTTCCACAGGCTGGGGATGAATCCTATGAATCCTTCATGGTAGAGAAAGATGGGATCCTCTCATCTCTGGCTCGACGTGCAAAGGTTTGTCCCGCTTGTTGTAATGGTGGTAAACAATATTCACTGCTGGAACTGTGAATTTAGAACTACTGCTGCTTCACCTGTGTATTATGCCAAAACATGAAAAAATCCAGAGTACTGTTACTGGCTTTTAGTACTAATAAAGTAGCACTCAGATAGACAAGCTTAGCTTGTGGAGATAACTTTCTTCTAAGCTACTGTTTGAAGTATCAAGCACCTTCTCATTGTTGGTCCTCTCCATTTTACACAGGCTTTGGAAGAAGCCTTCAATAGCTTAGAAGGCATCACATGCAACAAGGCCGAGGGTGCAATGTACCTCTTCCCTCGGATCCATTTGCCCCAGAAGGCAATTGGAGCTGCCCAAGCAGCTGGTACTGCCCCAGATGCGTATTATGCCCGCCGCCTTCTTGAAGCTACTGGAATTGTTGTTGTTCCTGGCTCTGGATTTGGGCAGGTAGGTTTATCTCAATGCATCTCCATTATCTTAAAAAAAATGCATCTCCGATAATTATTTGGCTCTTGTTTGTTCAAAACACTGTTGAGTTCTCACTGGCATTATTCTGTTGGATCTTTAATCTTGGATGTGAATTCAGGTTCCTGGAACGTGGCATTTTAGATGCACAATTTTGCCACAGGAGGACAAAATACCAGCAATCATATCCAAGTTCAAGGAGTTCCACGAGAAGTTCATGGATGAATTCCGGGATTAAGCATCTTGGAAACAAAAAAATGCGGCATTGGATGTCACCTGGCTTTTCTGTCAAAGGCAATGCCATCAAATTCCAATCAAAATAATAAGACCATCCATTTGCACCACCCTGGATTGGTCAATGTAACTCAGCCTCAGCTCTTGTTATAGATAGGTCGAATGAAAACCTGCAAAATCCTGGAGAATTGCCTTGCTACTTGCAAAAAAGAGAAAAACATTTGCTTCTGTTTGCCATGTGAGAAATGTCTTAGGATTGACTGTCTGAGAGATGTAACAAATTACTCGAACTTTGAGGCCTAGTGAAATGCCCCCAGCACATCCCTGAAATTTTGGCTAATGCTACGGGGGGGAATCTTACTGTCCAGATGTTCAGTTTTCTTCTGCTCCTTTGACGATGCTACATGTAAAGACACACTGCACCTACTGCCAGATACCCCCTATGTTCTGAAACTGAATCAACAACTGATAAAAGAGAAGTTTGATCAGCAGGAGTGTCAGTCTAGTACAGTATATGTGCCTACATTCTATACCAAATAAAATACAGAGGTTGCAAGTTTTCAACTTGCAATCGAGAATAACTGTTACCACAACCTATCATAATCTCAGCTAGTCATACACTCACTCAAAACCTAGCTTTCTTTGGAAAGATAACACACTTATGACAAAGTTTGTCCAAAATTAAGGCTTTTTATTGATGGAACTTTAAAAAACTTTTCAAATGCACGTTGAGCTGCGGAAAGGGGCCATGAAATTAGAGCTTTAATTTTTTTGTTTCTCTCTTTTGTTTTTAACAGTAGACCAACAACCTCCTTGGGGCTCAAGTGCCGGCCTGTGCAGAGAGGTGGTCCACCTAAAATCAATGGGCCCAAAAGTGCCTCTCAACCAGCCTGGACCAGCTTTGCCTGCCCTTTGCCTCAATGCTACCATGAAGCATGCTACCAACCAGTAGTAGATTCAGATGCTCTGCCTGTTTCTTCTTCAGTAAAACTCACTTGGTTTCTACAATTCCTTGGAAATCAACCACCATAGTAGCTCACTTAATCACTCACATTATTTTTTGATTACACATCAGATGCACATATACATACATCACTACGCACATAACATCACATTCATATATCCGCGAATACACTCCTAACACAAGCTCAAAGAGACGGAAACCAACGGATCCATAATCTCACTAAATTTCTATTGAAAGTCTACTTGTGTGTGCGTAGTATTCATGGGCACCAGGATTAACTTGAACTCTAATGAGTAGAGTCATGTGCCCATGACTCTACCACCACACCACCGGTGCTTCCTCACTTAATCCCTCACATTGTATGTCCTTGTCTGATCATCAAACACTGTACTAACATCCTTAGAAATTACTGAAAAAGGTTTTCACAGTGGGTCAAGACTGCAATCTACCAAGCTCTGATTGCATGTTTTGCATCTATACAGTAGACGATTTTAGTGCCAATCTAAAAAGGCAACGGCATGCTGCCCTTTTTGTGATGCTGGGTTGTCCCTGGATCGGTGGCTGCAAGATAAAACCGTCATGATAGTAAACAATTTCCTCTCCACATTGTCAACCATTCCATCATTCTCCCCCAGTTCATGATTCCCGGTCCCCTACATTTTCACCCAGAAAGCGAAGTCTTGCCTACCACATCAAGTTCAGAAAACCATGTAAAAATTTCCTCTAAACAAAAACATGATGTAAACCGTAAAGTGGCATGAATTCACATAATCTTTACTGAAGTCAGGCAAATTGAATTGAAGGTGTATGAATGGAAAATTTCTGAACTCTCAACTCAAAATGCAGCTGCTGATGTTAGGCTAGTGTTAGAGTGACTGTCAGGTCACTGTAATTGTTTCCTGGACACTGCACAGAGTTGATTACCGCAGTGAGTAATGTTAGGTTAAAGTGAGCACATGGAAAAGCCTCTGTGTAGGAGGCTGTTAACTAGTACTGCTAAAGCTGTAAGCACGCTTTGGGAGAGAGCTTTGTTTGCGCTTGCTGCTAAAGCCACCGCATCCACAGCTCAAAGCAAATGGCAGCCGAAAAAACACAAACACAGCACAAAGCAACCAGCAGCTGCACGCACGCTTGCACACAGTTCACACAAAAACATTCTGCTTACACTGACCTAACACAAAGGCAATGCAATGTAATTCACTCTGAATTGATGGTGATTGTGGATGTGGTTTAACATTCTGCTTACACTGACCTAACACAAAGGCAATGCAATGTAATTCACTCTGAATTGATGGTGATTGTGGATGTGGTTTTCCTATTTACACCCACTCTTCAAAATGCACCAACTATGAATGAATGTTTTAAGGTTCGGAAGGTCCATTTTACACCCCTGAACTTTTACAAAAGAAAAGAGAAACATAAATTCGAGAGTTTTTTTTTGATAAATTTCAAGACTACTCAAGCTTAACTAATTATTGGCCCTCTTACTCTCTTTGAGCATGTGTTAGGTGATGCATTCGTAGTTGTGTGAGTCTGTAACAGTGTGTGGACATATGCATCTACCATGTAATGAAAAAGAAAAACTACTTGGCCCTAACATATAGTTTTAGATTACAGTATCAGATCCAATCGTCTCCCCCATTATTTGTACTAGGTTTTAACAATAATGCTGAGGAATTTTTCAGTGGCAATGCATGAGCAGCCATTACTCTGACAGAGTGACAGTCCATTTCACAATCTGAACTTCCGCTAAGGGAAAAAAGAAACATAAACCTGAAAGCCAAACGCCACTCAAACCTTAGCTACTACCTGGCCCTAATTCAGAGCAGTTTTAGACCTAGTAATTTTCAGTGACAATACCATGAACAACCTAGCCATACTGAATTACTGATACAGTAGTGTTGTCTTCAGAGAGGAGATGGGGATATAGAAACTGAAAAAGAGGAAGAGGAATGAGCAGAGGACGAGACGATGATATCCCCACAAGGATTCTGCCCACGACTTTGGCTGCAGGCCTTGCCGTGCCGTGTCGCTCGGCCGGCGAGGCTCTGCTTCAGTGGAAGCCACCCCCTTCTTCCAAAGCCAAAGGCGCCCTCTCGTTTTCGCTGTTTGCATGCATGTGTCAATGTGTGTGTGTGTGTGTGTACTACTATGTGCTCAAAGAAAAGAAACAAAGCAGCATCACCAGTTTCTACAGTGCATGTTTGTTTCTTGGCCCAGATCATCCTTGCAACAATTCAAGAAATTCATATCTCAACTCGCATTGCAACTGAATTCTGCATCTGTAATGTAGTATAGTAAACTAATGGTAGTAATGCACATTGCAACTTTGCAGTGTGAAGAGCATTTGTATTTGCAAATGGCAAGAGCTAGTTGGGGAAAGAACAATGTGGCACTGAGCCACTGAGATGGGGATAGTTGCACTGAGCTGGCACAAGAATCAAGAAAGAACAGAAGATAGTGTGAAGCTCTCCTGGCTAACAGCAACACGAACACACTGATGAGACAGACGGGTGACTTTGATTCCCATGAAATAATCCTCAAAATCACCCAACAAAATCATGCACACAGACAAGCGCAAATCAATCGATCTCACTGCTTAAGCTACTAAGGAGTACACATCAATGGCAGTGGTTGTCTCTCTCCCTGTCTCTGCTTAGACGGCGACCTCCATTCTTGGCTCGAACGAGAAGGCGGCCACGAAATCCATGGCCTCGCCGCCGGCGCCGGCGCACGGCGGGAGCTCATCCCAGTGGTTGGTCGACACGTCGCACATGAAGCAGCCGTTGGCCTCGCCGGAGCTGACGCAGACCATGACACGGTCGCCTTTCCCGACGCAGTTGACGTCGGCTTTCTTGCCGTGGAACGCGTGCGACATGGCCGGCGGCATCGCGGCCACCTGCCGCCACGCGCCGCCGGCGAACTCCCACAGGCGAAGGCTGGCCGTGCCGAGGAGCTCCGAGAGGACCACCACGTAGGCGCGGCCGCCGCACGCCACGACGTCGATGGAGTACTCGAAGTACACGGGCAGGATCCGAGGGAGCTCGGAGAAGACGCGGCGGGACAGATCGCAGGCCACCACGGCGCCGGAGTGGCTCAGGAGGTAGGCCACGGCCTCGCCGCCGTCGCCGCACGTGACGACGGACGAGTACTGCCTCGACGCGCTCTGCTGCATGTTGGTTGCCATCACGTCGCCGGACTTGCTCAGGAAGTAGACCGTCTCGTCCCCGCCGCCGCCGATGCCGCCCTCCGCATCGCGCTCGGGCGACGAGGCCTCTGGCTTCCGGGACAGCGCCACCGCGTCCTCCCACACGTTCTTGGACGAGTCGAACACCGTCATGGAGAGGTCCGGGAGCTCGCCCGTGATGAGGACGACGCGGTAGGGAGAGGAGCCGTACATGGCAACGGCATGTAGCGCGCCGGGCGCGGCCGGCGGCGCAGGCAGCACGCGCGACGCGCCAGTGAGCGGGTTAGCCACGGTGAGCACGCCGTTGTCCGCCGCTCGGTACAGCACGCGGCCCCCCGACGCGGCCACCGGCATCACGTGCCCCGGCGCGCCCCTGCACCGCGCCCATGCCCCCTCGCCGGCGTCGAACGCGACGGCAGGAAGACGACTTCGCCGCCGCTGCTGCTCCTCCTGCCCCTCCGACAGCATGAGGAACCACGGGTCACGCGCGGGGACGCGGCCGCACGCGGCGAGGAACGTGGGCGACGACGCGGCGTCGCTCCACCGCCGGCATACCCCCCTGAGTCGGAAGTAGCTCGCCGGCGGGAGCCGCGCCAGGACGCGCTCGAGCACGTCGTCGTGCATCTCGCCGAGCCCCTCGCACTTCCGCTTCTTGCCACCACCGCCACACTTCGCCACTACCGCCGCCGCCGCAGCCATGCCTGCCAGCTCCAAGAACTCGAAGCAACACACAACCGGACGAACACCCAAACCACCGAGGTCGCCGGCTTTATAGGCGGAGGTGGTGGTGGTGGAGGGAAGCTTCGTGAGGGAGGAGGAATTGAAGAAGCAGGTGGAGGCGTGGCTCTTTTTGTTCGCGTTGACACGGCAAAGCGAAAGGGAAAGATGCAACTTTGGGAGGAGAGGAGAGGAGAGGAGAGGAGAGGAGGGGGAGGGGCGTGCGGGCGAGCGTGCGAGTAGGGCACCACCACGACGGCGGTGGCCACTGCTGCTGATGCTGCTTGCTTTGGTTGGGTGGGTGGGAGTCGTGGTCGCCGGTGCGTGTGTGTATGTATATATAGGCGGCGAAGCCAACGGCGCGTCGTTGCGTCGGAGACGACGACGACACAAGTCTACTCCCTCCGTAAAAAAGAAAAAACAAATTAACTTCCGGCTAGATTTAGGCTGTGTTATTCACTGACTTCCCAACCTCTCGCTATTTTTTCCGGGCGCACGTTTTTAAAACTACTTAACGGTATTTTTTTTGAAAAAGTTTTTATACAAAAGTTGCTTAAAAAATCAAATTAATCTATTTTTTAAAAAAATTAGCTAATACTCAATTAATCACGTGCTAATAAATCATTCCGTTTTCCGTGCGTACTGTGTGCACTGAAGACACAGGCAAACGAACATTAAGTAAAATAAGTTTACTTCTGTCTGTACTATACCTTCTGTCTTCTCTCATTTGTGTCAAAATAAGTTTATTTTTAAAGTATCATTGCATTGAGTAAAAGTAAAAAATAATTATATTAAAAATAAATAAAGTTATAAATAGTTACATTAAGATTGGATAAAGTAAGAACATTATAATTTTTTATTTTATATTGATATAAGTGGGATGGATGAAAAGTAAAGTTATTTTAAGGCAGAGAAAGTAGATTATATCATATCTCAAGGTTAGATTTTTGGGACAAAAAGAATACGGTATTCGTCACTGCGTTCTTATATTTGACGCCGGTTATCTCACCATGAACTGACTGTAACCGCTACTGGCCGGATAAATAAATATTGCTACAGTGTTAGCATATGTAATTTACAATATAATTTTTTTTATAAATATGACGTCATAAATATAGACCCGTTTCAAAATAAGTTGATTTTAAGGTATATCGGCTTTTATCGATTACAGAGCAGTTATCACGACCAGGTTAACTTAAATTGATTTCAAGTCAAAGTTGTTTGAATTTTATCGGTTTTAGATATCAAGTATTCGTCGCCACCGAGCTGTCTGGGCAAAGTTTACCTTCCTGTTTTGGCACCTAACCGGTTTACCGAAAATCGGCCCAACCGGTAAAACTGAGGAGTTTCAATCAATTCTATATGAAAAACAAATCATTACAAACCGACCACCATCAGTTTCAGGAAAGTCACGATTTTATTAACTAAGCACTACTTTTAAAGATATATAAATTTATGGTATTTTTTTTACATATTACTTTATTTCCTCTCTCTGTTTTTTTCGTTTTTGAAATTTCTGATATACAGAAGGCCAGAAAAACGTGTGGTATAGTACTCGTAGTAAAATGTCGATTACCAGATTGCTATGATGAAAAAAGAAAACACTGAACTTTTTCCCGCGAAAACAAACCCTGAATTGCATCACCGAATTTTCACTGTGGCAGCGTCGATCGAGCAGAGGTGACAAAGGGATCGCCCCAATCACCCAAACGGTTCAAAACTTCCAAGAACACGCGGCCAAACAACCCACTATAGTCGAAGCAGCACAAGCGAGAAGCAGTTACAGTGATCAAAGCAGCAGCATCAAGATTAATACTGTAGTTTGCTAGTGGCTCCGTGTAATCTGGACATCAGTGTTCTGCGACGACGACGCCCTGACGCACACGCACGCATATGCAGATTTTCAGACACGCACACACAGTCACACCCTGCGTTGCGCTGCATTGTTGTAGTTATTATAAACACTGGACAACTATTGATAAAAACTGAGAGATTTTATAAAGCTGAAGGGCTACAGTTTTTTAAGTTATTAATAGAAAGAATTTCATAAGAAATGAAATTACACCCGATTTTTACATTAAACAGGAATACACATAGCCTTGAAAAGAAAATAAAAACCTAAGCTAGACACAAACATACTCTACTTCGTTAAAAAAAAACCTAATATGAGTTATCGTTGTACAATGTTGTTGTGACCCATCGTCAACTAGATTAAATTTTTTTAGCACGAAAAAAGTATCATTTTATCCTAAACCAATTCACTCAAATACAACCAAGATAAGAATATAAAGTCTTTCGATATCTTTTTAAAACGTCTTAAAGAAACAAAGGTCTTCGAAAGGTTTACATGCGAGGTTATGGCGATAATCGTGAGGTAACCGAGCGACAGGCATCGCAAACCTGTGGTCGCAAACCGAGCGGCTGACCTTGGCCGGGCAGAAGCGACCCCACCGCAACGCAACAAGGAGGCACGGCCATGGCTACACACGTCTTGCGCTGTGTGCGTGCAATTCCATCGAGCTAGCACTAGCTCATCTCATCTCATCTCATCTCCTCCTCGTAGGGGGAATCTCTTCTTTCCATGCTGCATCTGTTCCCTTCTCTCTCTTGTCTCGCCGGAGTGTAGTGTAGCTTTTGCTTTACACAAGTCAAATGGATGGGGACCTCGCCGGAGCCAGCAGCAGCAGCAGAATACTACCCGGTGGGCCCTCCCTGCTCTTCCTCCCTCCATTTCTCTCTCTCTCTCTCTCTCTCCAGGAATATTTTTACTGATTTTTTTTCATGTACTGTATTGGTGTTGTGTTGTGTATTGCTGTAGTAGCAGCAGCTCAAGAGAGCGTCTGGCTGGCATCAAAATGCTGTACCCCAGGACATGCAGAGAGTACACACAGTACCACTACAGTATCTGAAAGACTGAAGCAATGGAGTAGAGTACACAACCTGTGTGTGGCTGGCCAGTGTCTGAAACCAAACCTACAGTAACAACCTAAAACGCATCAGTGTAGTAGTCTGGGAGCATAACAGACAACAGATCAAGATTGCTCGAAGCCTGGAACACTAGCTCAGCTAGAATTACTGTTGGTAAACAGTTGTAAAGAGAGAGTAATTAACCAGTTGAGTGCATTAAAGAAATGGAGGTGCAGAGATCTCGATGCTGTGAGCCTGTGAGCAGTGGAAAGAAGAAAGAAACACGAGCCCCATATGTTGTTCAGATTCAGACTCAGAGGCAGGACTGTGTCGCTGCTCGATCTGAGCGTGTGTTCAACCCTCTGCCGCTTTGACGGTGCGTACACAACATTTGCGCCCAGTGATGAGGCCACAGTCACCCAGATACTCTCCTCCAGTAGTACTCATCGCCATGCATGGCCTTGCCAGTCTCAAGACTCAGAGCTCGGCTAAAGTTTTCAACGCCTGTATCATGTTTCGCTTGGACACCCTCTCAGTGACAACAGCATTCAGCTGCTGCTCCAACATTATTACTGCAAATTTTTTTTACAGAAACATTTGCTGTACTCAACAAGATTATGGGCTTGTGGTGACTCGAGTTGTGGTTTCAGATCATTTTTTCTTAGCTGCAGAAATGATCCGTTTACTTATCACTTTATCA
This sequence comes from Oryza officinalis, assembly GCA_008326285.1. NCBI lineage: Eukaryota > Viridiplantae > Streptophyta > Magnoliopsida > Poales > Poaceae > Oryza > Oryza officinalis. The sequence goes on along the minus strand of BDMV01000007.1, from coordinate 48,604,545 downwards.
GCCATGGGTAACAAGTACTAGCTGGGACAGTCCTTGATCAAAACCAAGCAAGTACTACTGTACTTAACGAGAGGAGGATTAGGAGGAAGAGGAGGAAGAAGCCAAGAGTTCCTGGGAACCAAGAAAGATGCTGCGGCACCGTACGTAGGAGCACACATCAACTCAAATCAAACATGGAGTGAGTTAAAGAGGTGACCGATGAGGACGGAGATGAACAAGAAAGAAAAAAAAGAGAGAGAGAAGATGAGAGAGATATATAGAGTGAATCTTGTACAATCACTGACAAAAGCTACGAATGCAATGCAGCAGGCAGGCTCTGACGACAAGTAGACGCATAGATTTGCTACCCCCGCTGCGGCCTGCTGATGAGAGCGAGCAGTGCATGCAGCGCAGCCTGTGCAGCCCGCTCATTTTTTAGAAGATGGATAAAAATCCATCCTCTATTTGGACTTTATATCCACGAGTGAAAAACAGTTATTTTGATGTAGCTGAGTAACTGACACGGTTATGGCTCACATATTAAAGGAATTCTTTTCTCACGAGTGAGTATATGCGATCAATAGAGTAGTTACAACAATACTTAAATTTTAGATCTCATAATTAAGAAATAACAAAACAAACATAAATAATAAGAATATCAAAACTAAGCTTAACTAATCATGGCAACCTAGGATCCGAGATGTATCTTACTATTCTAGCACTATACTTTGTTCGTTCTTCGTCACAAAATATAAAGGATTTTGAATGGAAATGATATATTCTAGCACTACAAATCTAGACAAACTTCTTGTCCAGATTTATAGATTTATAGTACTAAGACATATCACATCCATTCAAAAATCCCTTATATTTTGAAACAGAGGAAGTACATCTCATTCCGTCCTAGGTTGCTACAGTATGTTCTTGACAAGTCCTGCCACGCCAGAAGCCGCATTGAGGTTGAGTTCGAGAGAGAAGGTTAGGAATTTTTCTCACACACACTTAAAACGAGATGACTCATTAGCACATAATTAATTAAGTATAAACTATAGAAAACTTAACGAATGGATTATTACAAATTTTAAAGCACCTTTCCTAAAGATTTTTCTAAAAAAACACATTGTTTAACAATTCGAAAAACATATATGCAAAAAACGAAAGAGTAAAGCTGTAGAAGTTGGCAACCTATAGTTCCAAATACACCCTGAGTCAATCTTGATAGAGCCACACTCTTGCCCCTTCATTTGCGTTCCATCCTTCTTTGATCAGCTCCTTCGCCAACCTGCACCCCTCCTATCGGCTGAATCCACTTGATGTAGATTAATTCGATAGCTTCGAAACCCCTAGTGCCTTCACTCATCGATAACATCTAGAGAAGAAGAAACTCGTCCAATGCAATTTGCCTCCATATGAATTGATTTGGAACAGATAACTCAGATCCAGTGACACTTCGAGACCCCACATATGACATCGTGCCCATCAACATTGCCAATTATCCCTCCGATTAGGGATGAAAACGGTTTGGAAACGGACGGAAACCATCTTTATCGTTTTCGTTTTCATATTTTTTTTCGAAATCGGAATCGGAATCGGAAACCTCGGATACGGAAATGGAATCGAATATTATCGAATACGAAAACGGAGAGAATACGAATCAGAGCGAATACGGTAACGGATATTTATCGAAATATAAAAAGCCCTTAAACTAACCTTCTCAAATCAACAAAGAGACGTAGCTAAGCATTTTTTTCTAAGATAATAAATCAATATTTTTATTTTTTTATTAATTAATAATAATACAACTAGTTGCACACTTTACTTTCTTGGAAAAAAAAGAACTGTATTCATCTATAACTAACTATAATTATAATTTGGATGGTATTACCTAATAGAAATAAAAAAATAGTCATTAGGAAAAAAAATCTAAAATACTGGACAAAAAAATATCTCTATTTAATTAAACTTCTCGATATATAGTATAAATCTAAACATTTAGAGTAGAGAAGGATGAAGCTAATCAGTTGTATATAAGAATTTTTTTCGTTTCTGATTTCAAGAAAAAACCTGAATTCATTTCTGGAAAGTTTCCGACGGATTCCGGTTTCCGACGGATAATAGTCTTATCATATTCATTTCCGTTTCCAAGAAAAAAATTTCGAATTCGTTTCCGTTTCCGAAAGTTTTCGAAAAAATTCCGACCAACACTTTCCGTTTCCGAAAACACGCCCGGAATCCGAAAATATTCCGAACTGTTTTCATCCCTATCTCCGATGCCGTTTCTTGCTGTAGCCACCTTGCATACCAATATTCTTTCAAAATCAAAAACTTTTCTAAATAGTTCAATATTTTATTTAGGTTCTAAAAAACTATAGATGTATAATTCAACAGCTAAAAAACCCAGCTTTTTTAAAATTTTAAAAGTTGGCTATCAATCAGATATTTTGCAGAGTTTTAAGCTCCTTCAAACACGGCATGTAGCAATAAAGCGAGAGGCTGAAGACACTGGAGGACGTGACTGGACGAGGGGTGTATGGCGGGAGTAGGAGCAGTACGTGCGGCGGCCGGGCGCTTCAATTTTTCCGTGCACCGAATGGCATCTCATCCTTTGATCTGCAGACTGCATGCAGCAGCTGAAGCCTGACGCTGACGATGCAGCAGTGCATGGCTGCTTTGGTTGACCTGTCTGTGGCGTCTGGGCTCTGGTGTAGTAGTAGTGAGCATCATCTGGGCAGACGGATCGCTCGGTCGTATGCTGCCGCCTTGCTGGCCGGCTCTACAGTGCGTACTGTAACCATACTGCAGTAGTAGTACTAAAATGCTCCATCGATTTCAAAATATAAGAAACGCTTTTAGCATTTAAAATTTGTATTAAAATATACTACTCTTCTCCTCCGTTCTAAACAGAAGACTATATTATATCCAGCAAAGGCGAAGCTTGAGCGAAATAAAGAGGGGTGTCACATGTTTGCTTCACTCTGCCTTAGGTCAAATTTAAGCTGAGGTAGCTATCTAAATTTGCATCGAGGAGGTGCATATATGATGAAAATGGATGAACTATAACTTAGATAAAAATCTGACCGAGTTTTTGAACACCACTTTCAACAAGTAGCTCCGCCACTGATATCTAGAGTATGAAATAGTTAAACTTTTTCTAACATGGTAAAATTAATGTGTACTATGACTACTATATAATGGGAATGTGCGGGAATAGCTGTTGGATGCGATTTCTCAAGCGGTAAGGCTATGTTTATAACAAAGGAACGGAAAACATAGCAATAGCAATAGAAAGAAAACACACAAATTGGGTATAGTGAAAAGTGGAAAACTAAAAAATTCAAAACACAGGAAAGCAAAACTTGGGCTGTTCGGATCATAAGAAAAAAATTGAGAGAGAGACACATAGACAAGAATGGAACAAAGGAAAATTTCCTTTAGCTCAGCTTGGATGTTTTTTTTATGTGAAAGTGGAGGAATTGACAACTTTCCAAGAAAACCAACAATGACTTCCATTTATCCCAAACAGCCCCATAGAAAAAAATATTCCAAAGGAATAGAAACCTCCACAAATCCTAAAAGAATCCTTAGTCCCAAACAGGCCGTAAAAGTTTTAATATGAGCACCGCATAATAAAAAGATGCATGAAGAGATATTTGAGGATGATATAACTCACATTAAAAATTTTATGGTACGAGGAGCACATTTTAGTTATTACACACTCTTGATGTGTTTCAGAGCATTCGAGTTTTAGAGTTTAAATTTTATCCCACATGTAACAACATAGTACATGTAAATGTTAATTTTTGCCACTAAACTACTCAATCTACCTCTTTCATACTAGTATCTGTTAGCTCTAATATAGTCCGAGCCTATACTTCATCCATCACAGAGAAGACACACTTCTTTCTACCCCCTCTCATTAATTACCCGTGCTTTGCTTTACTGTGTTTGAAACCATTGTTTCAATTACCCCTAAAAATATATTATATTTTTGAACGAAGGGAATATAAGATATATAGAGGACTGCTCCCACCAATAACCCATTGTTTCAATTATCTTCCCATCTTAGCACTAACCACTCTTTCACCCTCAACCATCCTTTTATTTAGGGCACCTTTAAAATAGAGGATTGACAAAGGATTTTTTGAGAATTCAGTTTTGATAGGATTTTTTTTCTTGTAGGTTCCTTTAATTCATAGGAAGAAGATAAAATTTTTTTCATAAGATTGCACTCCTATAGTCAATTTCATAGAAAAAAAATAAGCAAATGGTAAAACTTCTTCGAAAACTTTCCTTTGGTTTAATCTTTCCTGTGATACAATCAAATGACATCTCTTTCCGTTTATTGTGTTTTTAGTGTCTATAGGATTTAAAATACATACTAATTTAATCCGTGCATTTTTCCTATCATGCATTTCAAAGAGGCATTAATGAAGAGCATCATAGTTTTTTTAGACTTAACCTTTGCTAAAAAACCCATAAACACTTATACTTTAAAATGAAAGGAGTAGTAATTTATACTAGTAGATAATTTTTACTGCTAGGATGTTAGAGTTTGTGTGTAATACGTGTACAAAATAAGTTACAAAGTATGACTTAGAGTTGTAATAATATGTACATTAGGTACATTAGGACATACAAAGTTAATCTCTTATCCACTTATATATCCTAGACTCTCTAATAGAAAGTCACCCACCTACTGTAACTGTATGATAACGAAAGTATAGTCCAAAGGAACAACTGATCAATGGCCTAGCCGATTGAGGGACATTGATACTCTGATATCTTATAATTATGTAGTTAGGGATGAGCGTTCTTAATTAACGACTTGATAATATAGTTTTCGGCTAAATCTTGTTTATAAATATCGTGTCTCGATATTATTATCAAGTCTGGATCTTATATGGTTTTTTTTGTTTGGTGTCAGTTTCTACAAGAGGATACACAATATTTTTGCATTCCTGAGATGTACCAAATACTACGTACGCTAGAGAAAAAGACAGCTCCTAATACATCCCTAAGAAGGATAAAAAACAATTTAGAAACAAATAAAGCTCCGAACAGGACAAGGGCAACACAGTGAAAAGGGTCGTTAAAATTAACAACGGTCAAGCGAACACACTGCCCTATATGGTCGAGGCACCCTGCTCTAATCATTCAGGCGTGGAGATCCCTCCTTACCCAGTTAACCTCATCATAATCTCGCGTTAAAATGCTGTCAATATAAAGTGTTCATACGTGTTCCTGCACGCCATGCTGCATTTACAAGCAAAGGAGGGGGGAAAAAAAGATGCAAATCATGCGCGGTGCAATGCAATCGAGTGGCTTAATTTTTGGTTAACCGACAAACGGAAAAGCTAAACCCAACATCTGTACGGATTAACCAAAAGCATTTGGCCTATGTTCTGAAAGTGTTTCAGCTATTAGAGCTTAAAGTGCAGCTACTAATTATGTAGTGTTAGCAATTTTTGTACTCTTCTAGGTTTCTACCTGCTGTCTCTGCGAGTATGTAACCATGTGTACTATACACATGGATTGGTACTTTGGTAGTACTCTCCGTGCACTTTCTGAACATAATTCAGCCTGATTCTTTTGATGAGAAAACTGTATTCTTTGCTGCAATGCTGCTAACCCATGCAATATATAGGATTCTAAAGTAAAAAAAAGAAAACTGGACATCGCATTCAATTTTCTCCAAATGTAAACCTTTTTGTCTACGCCAAGCTTCATTTGTGGGTTGACATCTGCACCAAGCCATTTTGATACACTGGGGGAAATTGCACTAGTTTTGGTCAATGGCCTGCAAATAAGTTCCATTTTTTTAGAATTTTCAGCAGGCTTAAAAACTTAGGAAAACAGTATTACTATATCTCAAGGAAATAGTCATGGATATTATTGATATACATGCTGTCCTTGTTTCTGACTTTGTTCTAGTGCTCGTGCATGGACAAAATATATAATTGGCGTCACACGTGAGACAAAGACGGAGGCCAGCTTCTCCTCCTTGGTACTCTGAAAAGCCCAAAGCAACAAGCCAGAGAGAGGCAAGTGAGACCCAGGGCCTTGGATACTGTTAAAGCCAAGCCTCTCAAAACGCAGCCTTAATCAGCTCCTGTTTTGTTCTTTGCTGAAATCAGCCGCCCCCCCAACTTGGCTCACTCATCATACTTACATCATTTCGTACATCTTGCTAATTAACTTATACTATCACCAGCTTTGCTACTACAATCAACGACCTGATTAATTAGTCTAAAAACAATAAAACATACGCTGCCTTTTGAGACATGAGTAATACATGATCCATCGAGGTCAGCTAGCATGCATGCATGAACTAATTGCGTCTAATTAGTACTACAAATTAAACAAGTTCATAGATATATGTACAGAGAAATTAACAGTGCACCACTGCAGCAACCAGCATGCATAAGGCTGCGTACTGAACGCAATTATCACTCTAGTTAGATACCCCAAGAACAGAACGCTTTTGGTATGCATGTGTTCATCCATTTCTTTTGAGAAAGTTACTTACACTGGTTTCGTGTACAACATATAGTAGCCGCAGTTACAGAGGATTACGTCTTTGTCATGTACTAATGCAAGAGAGTAGGAGTATGATACAGCAGCCGTACGAGCAGGATGGTAGAGTTTTGTCACGAACAGAAACCACAATTATGGCATCTACATCCATCTACAAAAGCGCTTTACTAATATATGCTCCGTTTTTTCGCAGCAGCAAACTCAGCAAGCAATGCAGCTAAGCTAGCTGCTCATGCAAACGAGGGGACAGAAAGCGGACGGGCTCAGCAGTTGGAGTGGATGGATCGCTGCTGCCATTCTCGACTGATCATCGAGCTATACTCCTACTGCTACTACTACTATACAGTAGCATCTATATATACTCAGAAATGAGAAATCTATCTGACGGGGTTTGAAAGGACGCGAGGAGGTGCGTGGAGAAGAAGAAGAGCGAACATGTCATATGAGAGATGAGATCAGTATTTACAAAATTGTGCAGTTATCGTGGCTATAAATACGATAACTTTTTCAGGTTTTAAAATCATAGTATACTTCACGATAATCATATGATTTTTATGGTAACCATGATAATCAATAAATTGTGAAGTGACGGTGATCGCAGCAAAATGGGTTTGGGGGAACCTGGATGAGACGAGACCAGACCGGATCATCTTTTGGCTTTCTCCTTCCCCGAGGAGAGGAGAGTTTCAGACTGGCTGGCTGGTCAGCCTTGCACGCACAACCCGAGCTGGCTGGACGGCGGCGTCGCCGTGTTTTTCGGCTTGCTTTTGGATTGTTTTTTTTTCCCCTTTGGCGTTCGTGTGTGAGTTTTTGTTTGACCTGCCGAACAGAATCAGAGGAGTTTAATTGTTTGTCCAACAAGTTGATAAATTAGAACAAGTTCAGAGACTTCAGAGACCCTCAAAAGAATTTAAAGGTTTTTTAGCTTGGGCGCACAGTTAGTTTATAAGGAGGCCCTAGGCTCGATTTGAAATATACTCCATCCGTTTCATATTAGTCAACTTAAAAAATTTTGATTAAATTTGTAGAAAAAATTACCAACATTTACAACACCAAATTATTATTATTAAAAATAATATTTAATGTAGTTTAATAATATATTTGTTTTGTGTTTAAAATATTACTATATATTTCTATAAACTTGAACAAAATTTAAAAATTTAACAAAATAAATCCAAATAACTTATAATACCAAACAGAGGGAATACTAGAATTCGACATGGAATAGCCAGGGACTCTCTTCTTTGGAGCACTACAGAAATTCTATAGAATTTTCTCAGAATTTACTTCAGTTCTTGTAATACTCCATTTCAAAGGAGGCCGCCATACTCCGTAGTTCTCATAGAAGCGTCAAACATGGAATTTTCCCTGCATTTCGATCAGATGGCCCCTATTAATTATGGAGATCTCTCTGCAGCTAACAGCACAAGATGAAAGCGGTAGGCTCTGAATGGAACTAGCTGGCCCATTTGGGACTAGATGGACCGTTTCGTTGTATTTTGGGCTGGGTTTCTTTACAGGCCTGTTTATATGGGCCTGCAGTACAAAAAATTTTTCAGTGAGATTAGCACAACAAAATTGCGAATTTTTAGCATTTTTAATTTTATTTATTTAAAGATTTGTAAAAATAATTTTTCGTTTTGAAATATTGCAGAACTAATCTCCAATCGCCCTCTAGGAGGGCGAGATTTAAAAATCGCCCTCCCAGAGGGCGGTTTTGATGATGTGGCAGACGGCCGTTTGGGCGCCGTCTGCCCGCGTCGTGGCATTTATGCCAAAAAGTCCCTCGCCGCCTTTTGGCAGGCGGCCCCCATACAGGGAAAAATCGCCGCCTGCCAAAGGGCGACCACCCTGGCAATTTTGCAGGCGGCCCCCTTGCCGCCCTTACAGAGGACGATTTTTGCCTGTGCAGCAGGGGGCCGCCTGCAAAAAGGATGATTTTTGAATTTTTCCCATGTTAAACTATTTTAACTTTATTTAAGTAAGGTTATACAAATATAACAATATTTGTGACATAAAAAACTATCAAAATATATGTAACGTTAAATATAATAAAACTAAGTTGATAATATAAATGTTGCTATATTTTTTATAAACTTGATTATGCTATAATTTTTTAAAAACTTGATTAAACTTTTAAAAAGATTGATTGAAAAAAAATCAAAACGACTTGTAATATGAAACATGAAACAGATAAATTGTAGTATTTTTTTGTAAGAAAACAAATTTCCTTGTAATTTGCTACTGAAACACATCAAAGCTGATCAGGTGTGCGTTCTCGATGAGAATATGGAAAAAGTGCAACTACAACTATAGAGGGTTGCGGCAAATTTACAGGCAGCTCCCTCGCCGCCCTTGCAGAGCGCGATTTTTGGCCTAATCTCGCCCTCTGCAAGGGCAATTATTGGTCAGCATCCCATAAAGCCCCAATGGCCCGAGGAAGTGCTCATTTCAACCGATCACAATTGAAGGAAAAAAAAGAGAGAGGTGAGGAAGAAGGAGAAGAGCCGCGAAGCGTTGTTACTGTGCTTATTCGATCGCAGGTTAGTACAATATCCCGACGTATGGTTATATTTTGTGTCGCATACTAGTGTAATTACCATGTATTTGAAATTTGTGAGTAAATCTGTAGCACTTAGATGCGGACCCTAGATTTTTTGCGAGTAGATTTGTAGCACTGTGAGTAGATATGTTGAAATTTGTGAGTAGATCTGTAGCACTTAGAAGTGTGAATAATTTTAGGCTAGATTTGTTGTGCACACGTTTGGTTTGTAGTAGTACTATATTTGACCGTACAATGAGAAGTATTAAGGGTGTGTACAATATTTGATAGTTGTTTTTTTAAACTGTAGGATGCCAAGGCGTGGAAAAGCTACCAACTCAAGGTAACATAAATCGTTTCTGTGATATTATGTGTTATTCGTTGTGCATGAAATGAGGAATCCTAGATTAACGGGTTAGGGTGTTTCATTTATTGTTGACTTGTAGTTATCGCCCGAAGACTGAAAATGCCTTCAACCTATTGCCTTTGCCTAGCGGTGTTCCAGTGCCCATGTGCTGGTGCGGTGATCCTTGCAAGGTAGCCAAGTCCGATGAAGAGGAGACGTACATGCAGAGATACTGGATGTGTGCCAATTTTGAGTTTGAGCCAACACCTGAGATACGCCGCATTAACTTAATGGTGAGGAACTAATGTTTTGTAAAAATTATTTGGTGTATTAAGTAGTCTTAAACAACTTATTTGGTTAGTAAACATTGCATTTGTTGCAGACCCCTCCACCGCCATGTAATTTTGAGCAGTGGATCGACACCGAGATCAAGCCGCAAAACAAGGAGCGGTTGGAGTACATGCGGCGATGGGATGCAGAGCGCAAGGAGAAGATAGAGCAGAGACGCAAGGAGGAGGCCGCAGAAAAAGAGCACAAGGCTGAGGCGGAAAGGAGGCGTGTTGCTGCGTATAGGGAGGAGCGGGAGCGGAAGCTTGAGCGTGCGCGGCGAGCGAAGGCAGCAATGGAGGAGAATCCCGATGCGCACAGGAAGGAAAAGTGGCCTCGTTGCACTCAGTAGTATGCACGAGTTGGTAGTTGTATGGTGTATCAATGAATAATGTTGCGTACATTACAACCTCGCAACGTGTAGCGAACTAACGAACTTAAAATGTTATTTAGTTTGTCGTAAAGTAGTTGAAATCTGAACGATACAATACATGGCATATGTTTCGTAAGAATTATTGCACGTAATTAAACCGCGGAACCTATCCCATGCATACATGATACAAATTAATCGGACTCGACGAGTCGATCCTCGGCTTTCCTACGGAACCCTTCTACGACGTTAAGCGTGTCTTCCATTTTCACTTTCCTTCTCGCCGTTCATGCGACAGCGCAAATTGAATGATTGTGTCGAACAAAGCATCAGCAAAAGCTGAGTCGGGACGCCTTCACGCGCCGAAAGATGATAGCGACGTATCGTAAACGTCTGTCACGGGCCAAAAACTGATAGCGACCAATCGTAGCCCTCTGTTATGCGCCGAAAGTTTTTCGTCGTTTCGTTGAGTAGAGGTAGTGAATGACATGAAATGTTTTTGTGACATATGAGTGCGACGACCGAATAGAGTTATATACAAAAAGGTAACAAAAAGTTACTAACTGTAAATATTACAAACAGGAAGCACTCGTAGCCTACTGGCGAGGCCTCTTACCCCTACCCCTCCTAGCCTGCGCCCTAATGTGCCCCTGAGAGTACGTCAGCCTGTCAGCGGACACGGCACGACCAGCGCGGGCACCTGGTGCGACCGTCTCCTGTGGCTGCTCCTGGCTCTGTGGTGGTGGTGCTCCACCAAGCTGAGATGTGCCGAGAATGTTCTGCTCTGGGTCCTCTGGGTCCTCCAGGTCGTCGAAGTCGTCGCCGTCACTGGACCCGCCCGCACCGGACACGCCCGCCTGCGAGAAAGACGCGCCTGAACGAAAAATCCCCGCCGGGTAGTATCCTCCTGCAGATGTCAAAAGTTAATCAACATTCGGCCAAAATAGTACGTTTGTAGTACTCATCGGAAGACGCTTGCTCACCTGGCGGCTGACTGAAGGGAGGAGGGATGGACGAACCACTCGCTCCAACAAAGGCCGACGTGCTGGGCCGACTCGCGAACGGCGAACGGATCGACGATCCACTCACTCCAGCTGAGTGTCCTGTTGGCAGCGTCGGACCTACTGATAAGGTTTTCCAATAACATGGCCAAGGTTTTGCATACTGATAAGGTACGGAACTAACCTGTGGACGCACCAGCACCGTGCGATGTCGATCCTGGTGTCGGGCCGCGTGGACGGGGAACTGCAGCTGCCGGCGGAGGTACCGCGTCCACGGCCGAATGACACGAGAAAACGCGCAAGATCGAACGCATCTTCGTCTGCATCTGCTCGAACGTCAACGTCTGCTCAACGTCGTTCAGGTGCAGTCCTGCGTCCAACCTCAGCATCACCGCGTTGATGTCGGTGTTCATGGCACGTGCAGCGTCGGCCTGCGGGAATCATTATTAATTAGATTTGTCACTCTCATATATACCAACCGCGTAGTAAGAAAGTAAGAAGTCCGAGAAACATGGACGTACCTCCAGGAAGTACTCCTGGTCACGGTGCACGGGGTAGGTGTCCCTGACGCCTGCCTGGTGTAGCTGTGGAGCGGCCGGGGTAAAGGTGACGCGTGCACGTGTGCGCGGCAAGTACCACCGAAGGTAGGCAGTGTAGTTCTCCTCCGAGTGTGGGTGGATCTCAGCAATCACCTCCTCGGTGGCTACCAACCAGTCCTCCACGTACGGTAAGATCCGAGGTGCCCACAGTGTCCCTGCGTGCTGTCCCCGTCGAGTCAACCTGCAAAGAACATAATGGTCATCGAACGTTCAAAAGAGTCGGCATAATAATAGTAAAGGTGAAACAGAAATACTCACTGGTGGTCCTGAGGGACGACGGGTATCGGTATGTTCACTGGAAAGCCCTACCTCAGTCCGAACTGCCTCATAACACGGTAAGGGCAGTGAGGCTCGACGAAGATGTCGAAAACCAACGGCACCACCGTCAACCAGTACGCCGCGTCAGGCGTGCACAAGGCAGACAGACCTAGAGGTGCTCTGCCAGCGACCACCTGCTGCGTGTAGGGCTCCCAGACGACGTCCGAAGGCTGCAGACGGTCGAACTCGAAGACAAACTCCGGGTAGCTCCGTCTGACCTGGACGTGGGCGTAACGGCGCTGCGACACATGGAGAACCCACTCGTCAGAACATCAGTCGCACATAATCTGAAATTTGAAATGAAAACAATTTGTACTTACGTTGCGGCGGCACCAGTACGTGCCCATCGTCGGCCCGTCGGCTGGGTGGTCGGCTGCCGGTCCTGAGGCGTACGCAGCGGTGTCGACGATCGGTCGGCCGATCGCGAACCGCTCAGCTGCCTAGAGCTAAATAAGGAGAGGGCAGCCCGCGAAAATCGCTCCAGGATCCGTCTTGCAGCAGGCCTCGCACAGCGCACGGTACGTGGTTGCGAGGACTGCCGAACCCCAGCTCCACTACGGCACGACCCCTAGCTCCGCATCCGCGATCGCCCGGGCGTAGTGGATCAGGCCCCTGTCTACTGCGTGCCCGGTGGTGCTGGTAAACATCACCCAACCGAACATCCACAGTAGGTACGCCTCTAAGGAGCGTCTGAGCGAGTACTCGTCGACGTCGGGGTGGAGTTGGTCGGTCTACAACAAAAAGCAAACGATGTTACAACTCATTAGATTTCTAGGAAAGTAACGAGAATGCCTAGGACGTGGTCGCCTCGTTGTTGTTCCTTCTCCCGATGGACGGCGACCATTGGTTGCCTGTCCAGATAGACTAGAACCTGGGACGGTTGGAGATGGAGAATTCTTCGGGCATTTCTTGTAAGTATGCCCGCGCTCATCGCATTTGCTGCACCGTAGAGTCCTCCCCCTGCCTCCGACTCGTCCATGTCGTTTCTGATGCGTCTCGGCTGACGCCGTCCCTTTTTCAGCCTTAACTTCGACGGATCTGGAATGTATAACACCTGTGACCTCAGAGTTGTGTAAGATCCAGATATCCCGAACCCATATATCTCCTCCTTTCATGTATGAAATATTGCTTCTTTCCTGTAGTAGGGTGACACATAGATATCGGGAAGTATGCCGCAATCCCCAGCTGCTGCAAGTACGTGTGAGCAAGGCAGATGTCTAAGCTTGGGCTTCATGCAGCTACAACTGCAACCGCCCTCCGCATGAAGCACACATTCCTGCACAGCTTGAACGCGGTTGATGCCGCGCCTTCTCCTGTCCACACACATGATCTCGTACCTATGAACTTGGGTACCTTGGGGAATAACTCTGTGCTTCATAGCCTTTGCTATTTTATCTTGCATATACTTTGTCACCACACTCCTAAATACAATGTTGTTATCCGCCATCGAAGGGGCAATTTTCTTGTATCTGTCCCTGAAGTATGCCTGAGTGCCATGAAGGATAAATTCCACAATACTGACCAGTGGGAGTCCTCGCACTCCTCGCATCACCCAGTTGTACACCTCGGCCAGGTTGGTTGTCATTATACCATATCGAGACCCGTCAGTGTCATACAACAGAGACCACTTTTCTTTCGGTTCATTCTCTATCCACTGCAAGAAATTATGTATTGATGATGCGGACCTTCTTCTCATTGTTGGCGGGTCATCATGTAGTGGACCGAGAGGTACTGGAGGATCGTCATCCTGTGGCCGACGAGATTGCTCGTCAGTTTGCTTTGTTGTCAGCTCATCCAACCTCCTCCACAACTCATTGAATTTTTTCTCTTGATTCTGACCACATAGCCTCTTAAATAGATCCATCAGGTGCTTGTTCTTAAATTGCTTGTAGAAATTGGCTCCCATATGACACATGCACCACCTACTACGAACATCATGCCACCTAGCTGGAAGTCCCCTCTCCGGCCAACCATTCTGTAGGTAGTCAATTGCCTTCAACATGCCCGCATGACGATCATGAATGAGGCAAACATTGGGCCTCATACGCACGACTTGGCAGCGAACTCTCTCCAGGAACCAATATCAGCTTTCGGTGTTCTCACTCTCGACAAATGCAAACGCCATAGGTAACACCTGGTTGTTCTCATCGGCTCTAATCGCCGTCAGTATCTGACCTCTGTATTTGCCTGTCAAAAAGGTTCCATCTATGCATAACACAGGACGATAGTGCACAAATGCATTGATGCAAGCACCCAGAGAGAAAAAGGCTCTTTGCAGCACGCTCTTGCTCGGGTCATTCGACGATGGAAAGGTCTGAATGTCATAATAGGTATTGGGGTTTCTCTGAGCAATGGTGCCTAACAGACGAGGCAAATTATCATAGGATGCTTCAAATGTGTCATACCTCATCTCCAAAATCTTTTGTTTCGCCCTCCAAACCTTGTAGTAGCTTATAGTATACTTGAATTTGTTTTCAATGTGCCTGATAATGGAGCCCGGTTCAAAGTCCGTGTTACAAACCACATCGCTGTACATCTCACCGGCAACAAAAGCTGAGGTGATGTTGCGGTGATACTTATCAACCCCTGGCAACCAACATGTGTGCTCACCAACAATGCTCACTTTTCAATAGTCATTCCATTTCCCCTTATATGCATGAATGTGCCACGGACAATCATCCTTCGTGCACTTCACGTCATACACATAGTTCGTAGACTTCACCACCCTAAACTCTCTATGCAAGGAGATCACCCAATGCTTCACCGCCTCTTTCATGTCTTCCTTATGAGCATACTTGGCACCTTGGATTACCTCGTTATCTTTGTATTCAAAGGGTGCTTGCTGCCCCTCTGAGGTAACAAGTTGAGAGAAATCAGCATTTGTCCAATCAACGGGCATTACATCTTCCTCCTCGTCCGATGATTCATCGCCCTTTGCCTGCTCATTTTCAGAATCTTCCCTCTCCATTTCCTCAACAATTGCTTCGATTCTCTCCCCCTCATCCGCCACGCCTATTGCCTCATCCAACCTTGCTTCATTACCCTCAGTTTGCATCGATGGTCCAACATTCTCCACAGCATTGCTAGGACCTTCATTATCCTCTGTTTGCACTGTAACACTGCTATCGATTTCATGCAATGCCACAAAAATAACAAGGGGCCAGGACCTTTCAAAGGCCATCTCCACATAATGTCTCCAGGACTCGGTGTTATCTATAGGCATTAGTTCCCAATAATATCCTTCTGTTGCACGACTGACTACAACGGATAGGGACATTGTGTTCACTCTTGTATCCACTTTAAATCCACGTAGTAACCAACTATAGACTGACTCAAATGTTTTATCGGCTGGCCTATCGATGCCCTTCGATTTCATACTAAATTCTGACAGATCAACACCATCTCAACCATATCTAACATTGCCTTCACCGTGAACTATCTGAAATATGACCTTGCTTGCCATTGCGCCTGATAAACAGATTCAAACTGAGTTTATTTCGTAATACGAATATGTTGCCTAGATCAATCTGTGCCTAAGTTAAATTCTATAACATTATGTTCTCTGTTCTACATTTTAAAATATACCGAATTGGTTGTTTTATCTAGATGTACCGTCAATCGTACTTATTTTCTACATATGTTCATCCAAATCGGTCAAATTCCCTCAAATAAATCATGTCGTAATTTATAAATCAATAACTAAGTGCTACACACAGGGTTTCATTTACCGGTGGTAACCGCGCGGTTACCGCCCGTACCGCGGGGGTACGGTTACCCATACCGCGCGGTACGGTTTAACGAATTTCGGCCGGATTCAAAAATTTTTTTAAAAAAAAATCAAAAAAAATAGTGACGGTAGTGCTTGATTTGTAGTGATTTATGGTGAAGAAATTTCTCAAAAAAGAGTAATATTTATTCAAATTTGAAAGCAAAATGGAGAATAAATTTGAAAACTGGAAAAAGAAAAAAAAAAGGGCCGGCCCGTTAGTGTGCGGCCCGTCACACATCGCGCGGTAACCACGCCAAACCACACGGTAACCGCGGTCGATACCGCGGTTTGCCCGAATTTTTGAATTCAAATTTCGATTTACAAATTTGTCGCGGTTTTGCGCGGTTACCGTGGTTACCGCCGGTAACCGCCGTATCGCCGGGTGGCGGTAACTGGGCCCCCGGCGGTAAGTCCAACCCTGACTACACATCTATTCAAATATTAAACAAAATTCTACACAAAGAAATGTATACATAGGTAAGCATATATCCTACATTTTAAAATCCAGATTATAGTGCTACACTTCTATTTAAATAATATAGACATAGATCAGAATATATTCTATAGGTTCATCTAAATCGGTTCGTCCTAGGTCAAACTCCCTAAATTATATCATGCCCTAATTTATAAATCAAGATCTTACTTCTAAACAACTATTCAAATATTCACAAAATATTCTTTTTTATAATAATCTACACAAAATAAATAACACAAACATATAGCGGGATATTGTATTTACCTGCGATCGAGTATGCACACCGACAGGGCTTCGCCGCTCTCCTTCTTCTTCCTCACCCCTCTCTCTGTTTTTTTTCTGGAGTCTCGAGCGCTGCAAATGACGCCGTCGTCAACGAACTCGGCTTATATAGGGAGCAGGCCAAAAATCGCCCTTGCAGAGGGCGAGATTGGGCAAAAATCGTCCTTTGCAAGGGCGGCGAGGGGGCCGCATGCAAAATTACCAGGGCGATCGCCCGGCAAAAATCGCCCTTGTCAAGGGCGGCAAGGGGGCCGCCTGCAAAATTGCCAGGGCGGCCACCCTTCGGCAGACGGCCCCTGGGGAGGGGAAAAATCGCCCTTGCCGAGGGCGGCAAGGGACTTTTTTTCGCAAAAAAGCCACGACGCGGCGGACGGCGCCCAACGGCCGTCTGCCACGTCAGAAAAATCGCCCTCTGGGAGGGTGATTGTTAAATCTCGCCCTCCCAGAGGGCGATTGGAGATTAGTTCTGCAATATTTCAAAATGAAAAATTATTTTTACAAATCTTTAAATAAATAAAATTAAAAATGCTAAAAATTCACAAAATTGCTCTATTGGGCCTGACAATCACACTGTCACTTCTGATTTCCGAACGGGACTCAACTCACCATGTCACTATCCTTACTTGACCTCGGATTCGGAGACAGAAGATGTTTCTTATTTTTAGAGTATTTTTTTAGAGAGCAGATCAAATATATTTGACCCGGTTTTGTGGGAAAGCCTAGCAGCGCAGAGTCATTTTACAGCACATATCGATAGCATATATGTGTGTACGTTTACAGGGATGAGCATGCGCGTATTGTGAGCGTCCATACTTACATTGTGTTTATTAAAAAAAAGAAAAAGAAAGCAAAGAAACAGAAGATGCTGACGATCACAATGGTCAAACTGATCACAAATGAGAGATTGAAATCTGAAAATTTTAAACCATCTGAAAATAAATATTGCTGCATTTCGCAAATGCAAACAGCCAACCAGACGATGAACTGACGGATCACTGATCACGCTGCATGCAAGAGCACGAAGAGGTCGGTCTCGTAGACGACGGACTCCGCCGTCGACGCCGCCGTCGTCATGACGCAGTACCCGCGCGCCAGCCTGAACACGCCGGTGCCGCCCACCAGGGGGCGCTCGATGGCGCCGGCGAACCCCAGAACAGGACCCACCATGGTCAGCGTGCTCCCGGCGTACTCGCCGGCTGTGAACACGAGGCTGATCGCCGACTGGAACGCCGGCGGCGTCCCCGGCAGCGCCGTCCCGGCGAAGATACCCTGGAACCGGCTGATCAGCGCGGAGCTCGCCGGGTCCGGGCCGTCGCGCAGCTCGTCGTCGAGCACGGCGACGCGGCCGAACGTCTCGTTCGCGCCCAGCGGCGACGGGACGACGGCCAGCGCCGTCGCGTTCGCGCCGGGGAACCTCTCGTGCATGTACACGCGGATGCGGGTGAGCTTGTCGCTGCCGCCGGCGTCGTCGCCCGCCGCCGGCGAGGCTGCCAGGAGGACGAGCAGCAGCAGCGTCGGCAGTAGCGGCGAGGAGGTGGAGGCCATGGTAATCGATCGCGGCGAGATGTCAACGCGCGCGCCGCAGGTGGACAAGGATGCTCTAGCCTCTAAGGTCAATATATATTGTTCACTTGGTTGCCTTCGATTAGTCTATGATTAGCACAGATCAGATGCAAGCCTGATATACATGTTACAAGTTACAAGCCGCCAATTTTCTGTAGTGTCATACTTTCACCGTCCTAAAATATAACACACAATCACTTTTTTTATCTCATAATGTAAAGCATGCATGCATACATATGTTAACTAGCACCTTTTCCTTTTCTAAATTTGTTTTGTTTTAAATCTTCTCTAAATTTGTTTTGTTTTAAATCTCTATCATCAAATCTTTCAATACATTACTTGTATGCATCGAGGTGATCAAATAAATAAGGTAATTAAATTATTTTTTGGTCTTTGCGTTAATGTTGAATGTGTCAGAATGGAATGAGTAGACTGTAGTTTTGTACTCCTATGTACAAAAGGATTCAATTGTTGTAAATTACACACTGCTACCATCATCATAAAATGTAGCTATTTATAAGGCCGTAGTTTGTCTCAAAATAAAACTATTTCTTCACATACTCTGTCATCTCTATCAATCACAGTCATTCTCTATTTAATTTAGTTACATACTTTTTTTTCTTAACCGATTATAATTTTTCTCTAATTATTTTCACTGTTTTTTAATACCCATGCTTACTTCAAATATGTTTATATTCTGAGAAGGAGGAAGCACCGGTATACGTACCTGTACCTACCGGCGGTTCAGTAATGCATAAAAAACCGCCGACACACCGGTGGGGCTGATCTATGAAGTTCTACCCCAGTGCATTGGGCACCGGATGGGTTTCTGTTTCTAAGTTGTTTTAGCTAACGGCATTACTGAAAATTAAAATATTACTATACTACTGTATAGTATGTATTTGTGATATTACTTTACTATTTCCTCCGTTTCATATTATAAATTGTTTGATTTTTTTCATACTAAAAGTTCTTTAGGTTTGATTAAGTTAATAGAAAAAATTAACAGCATTCACGACACCAAAGTTTCATTAAATTTAGCATTAAATATATTTCGATACAACATTTGCTTAGTATTAAAAATGTTACTATATGTTGCTATAAGCTCGATCAAATTTAAAAAACTTTGACTACAAAAAAGTTAAAAGACTAAGGGCCTGTTTTGGGGAGCTTATAGCAGCTGCAGCTTCTGCTAGAATCTTCAGCTGTAGCTGCCAGAAGCTCTCCAAACAGTCTAGATTTTCACCTATATTCTGAGAAGCTGTAGTTGTAAAATTTAGAAAATGAACCAGAAGCCAGAAGCTAGGTTTTCAGCTTCTCCAGATTCTCACCAGCTAGCATCTCATCAGCTGCTTTTTAAAATCTTAAGCTCTTCCAAACAAAACCTAAGAAACCAATCTAGTTGCTGGATGTACTACTGATGGTAACGAATCTAGCTGGATGTGCGTGGCGCGCATGTTGCCAGCCACGTCGACGACGGACGGCGACCATGAGATGGCCAGGATAACAACGACGAGCAACAGCTTTCTTCTCTAGGAATAAATCCACTCGCCATCCCTCAACTTTACACATCGAGTCTGTATGACGTCCCTAATCCCCAATACCAAAAATGTCGATCCTTTAAGTATTCAAAACTGTGCAAAGTAGGTCCCTTGGTAGTATAGATCATAATTTTCCCTGTTTTTGTTGACGTGACATATGACGGGGCCCACTTGTCGGTGACCCTTACCTCTCTTCATCTATCTCTCTCTCTCTCCCCTCTGTCTTCATCTCACCGGGACAGCGGCTAGTGGTGGATGGTGAGGAGCGGCTGTCGTCCGGCAGCCGGTGAGGAAGACGACACCGGAGACGAGCAGCGGTGGTATCTCAGTGACGCGCTGCACGATCCCGTAGGAGGAAAAGAAGACGCGTCACGCGACTGTAAGGGCTCGACTCGACTCGCCGCCGGTGAGGCCGTGGCGCGCAGCCTCCGTGCCTCCCTTGGCACCAAGTGAGATGCTCCAGTCCCCAGACGACGAAGCCACCATTAGTAACCCGACGAGGCTGCGGCCCGCATCCTCCGCGCCTTCCTCGAGACCAAGAGAGATGCTCCAGTCGTGGTGGATGGTGGTGCGGCGGAGGAGTCGAAGGCAAGCTCCTTAAGGATGTCGACCTCACCGTTGCAGAGTCCTCGGCCGCCAAGGAGGCGGCGACGCGGAAGGACGCGAGGGAGGGGGGCAGGTAGACGATGTGCTAAGAAGGACGACGTGTCGTCCTCCTTACCATTCCTTGTCGGTCTCTAGGGCCGCCGCTGCTTCGCCTCGAGGGCTGTCCACCGCTACATGTCAGGGCCACACATGTCGGGACCAACTAGCTGACGCACCGTCGCTCCGCATTGAGGACGGGCCGCCGCTGCTCCACCTCAAGTCCGAGTCGCTGCCACTTCACCACAAGGCCAGGTCACCACCGCTTCGCCTCGAGGGCTGTCCACCCCTACACTTCGAGGCCGCACACGCTGGGACTGCCCAACCAACGCATCGTCGCTCCGTCTTTAGGACGGGTCGCTGCTGCTTCATCTCGAGTCCAAGTCGCCACCGCTCCGCCTCGAGTCCTGGTCGCCGTCGCTTCGCCACAAGGGCGGGCCACCGCATACATCGGGGCCGCCTCGAGGTGATGAACCTACCGCTGGCGATGGAGTCGTCATCAACCTCCGCGTGAGCGCTGCCTCTGTCATCTCCGTCGTCCGAAAGCTAGTCGAACAACAATGAGAGAGCTCACTCCATTGAAAATATGCTGACAACTGGGCCCTGACATATGCCACGCTGTTAACGCCAGAATTTGGTAAGCCCCAAAGTCCTCATCGGCTCAGGATCTATATCGGCTCAAGGTTGGTATCGGCCTAGAGTCTTATATCGGCCGATGGGAGTTATCTTAGACCAACCTCCAATAGCAGTCGGATTCTTGTTAGATTCGGGAAGATCTTATCCAGAGAAGACCGAGTTCAAGAAGGATGCGGCTTGTATCTCTTAATTAGGAAGAGTTTGTTAGTTTTCTGTTTTATCCTTAGGAAAGTGTGTTAGTGTCCGGTAAAGACTTTATCTTTTTCCTTTTATCTTTAGGAAAGTTTGAGTCCTAATCTATTAGGATCTTTGTTAGTTTATGGGTATAAATATGTAAGCCCAAGGTTCATGTAAATTATCACACGATCAATACAACTTCGGCGCATCGCCAACCTTTTTATTTTCGTCTTCTTCGGCGAGTTCATGCCCTTCTCGCGAGGGGTAAGTCTCGTTATGGCTGCTTGCGCTGTTGGGGCTAGGGCTTCTGCGTTCTGATCTCGTTAACGTAAGCACCTATTATCATATATCTTAGTCAATCTAGTCCGGCTTCTCGATTTAGTCTTATCGGCTGAGATTCGCTTTAGGGTTCACGCCGGTATCGATTAAATCGCCTTGCTAGATTAGATTGGCTAAGATATCTACCACCCTGAAAATCAGTCGAGGGCTTGATTGTCTAGGTCTTGCATTTCTTTTCATACTTAGTGCTGCATCAGTTCGGTTTGACCTACTAAGTCGTGATTAGAATCGTAATCTCTAGCCTGCTTGTTGACTGCCAATAAGGGTTTCACCGGGGTTTCAGCCGGTGAGTTATCTGGACGTTGCATCGGCCCAAGAGTTTTACATATAGATTGGATCTGGCCGATGACAACAGAGTATATATTGTTTATCTGCTTATTGAGAGTTATACCATCGGACCTCTGACCGATGTGTGCTTTAATCTTCAGATCAATGTTTATCTTATATTTATTTGGATTATGCTATATCATATTGCTATATCATCATGTTATCGTCAGCCGATCGTCTCTATTTAGATGTTTGTTCAGTACATCGGCTGGAATTGTGTCATTGGCCTATCGGCCAATCGGTTGTTTTGGTTATCGGCCTATCGGCCGATACGTTTTTGCCCTATCGGCCTAACCTTCTGTTCTGCTGTTTTGCATATCTTGTCAGTGGCAGGATCAAACTGACTGGCACGCCTGCGCTTCATCAATTTTAGGACCTGCACTGGAGCTAAGCAGATCTCCCAGGCCTTCGTGTGTCCGCGCGCCGGATCCTCATCGGCGGTACGAATTTGACGTCAACACACGCCAGCGAAAACCGGGAAAAATATGATCTATATTGCCAAGGGACCTACTTTGCATGGTTTTGAATACTTAAGGGGTTGATATTTCTAGTATTGGGGATTAGAAACGTTATACAGACTCGACGTAAAGTTGAGGGATGGGAGGTGAACTTATTCCTCTTCTCTATCGTTTGGTGAGCATCTTGCTTTGTACGTGACGGCGTAATATATTTGGGCCGGAACGGGATGGCCTGGTAAGTTCCGGCCCAAATATTTGTTGGGCCGAGACGTATCAACATATCAAAGGGGCGGTGTCCCCGTCGCGCTCTCCCGGCGGTGAACATTCCACGATTCCGCTGAAAAACTCCACGTTGAATCAAGAGCAAACTACAGCAGGTTGATGGCTGACACTCCACGAAAGATTCGTCAAGAGCAAATCATTCAGCTAAAAAACTAATCTTGTACGTAATATATTTTTCGATAATATACCAACATTTCTCAACTCCCCACATAATGATGGTGATTAGTGATGAAAATTTAGGATAAAAATTAAGATTAAAGACACATAAAACAAGAAAGCTATTATTACATAATTAATTAAGTTGAATTTTTTTTACTATACTTCCAATTTGTTTTTGTCGAGCACCCGAAATTTATATTGTCCGGTGTCATTTGTGATCACCACATGATTTTGAGAGAGTGGGATCCATACACGCATTATAGCCACTCAATCCTCAATGTGCCCCATGATCACAACTAATCACCATTCAATATAAATAACGTAGAGCCGAATATTGAGCAAAAGAGACATTGCTTGGACTTAGCGTGCCAGTCAACTTCAGCCTGAGACGTGCCCGTCAAACCACACGAAGGCAGCGACCAGATGTGTTACACATCTCAGGAGACTTGACAATTTGCTAAGCTCTACAACGTCTCGTTTGTTCAACATTCATACTCATGTTTAGATAGTTCTATAAGCTAGAACATACCAAGGCACTTTCATCAAAGCAAATGATATTCATATCATAAACAAGGAGTACTAGCACACTATTAATTTAGAATCTAAGTCTACAATATATATATATGGCCGAATGGCCTTATAAATAGAGGTTTGTACGGAAGCTTATTTACCCAAGATCCATAAGCAATCCGACTAGGGAAAGACCCCTAATGAACCATTCTGAAGAGATCAACGGAACCCGTAGCACTCAACTAACCTGCAAAACAATTTAGACAAACAGCCCACGGAAGATACAAGTGTCAGTACATTATCATAGTTAATGTACTAGCAAGGCAATACAATCCTACATACATACTAGCTCTAATTATCAAAGAATGGCTGTCGGTGACATGGGACCGGGGGTATCATGACTAGAGGCTTGGGCGGCCGCGGTCCTCCACGTGTCCCGACCCCCTCGGGGGGTCGGGCCCGAGGGCGCCGTGGCCACCCCTCCCTCTGTCTTCCCGAGGGGCCGGGCCGCTCCCGTTTCGGCCTCGAGGGCTGGGGCGCCCCGACCCCCTGTGATTTTGGCGCCACGTGTGCGGGTTAGGTGAGCACAGCAGGGCTCACCTAACCGCATTTATAGCGGATCAGACAAGCGCACCACGCCGCATTTAATGCGGCGTGGCGCACGCTTATCCGGTCCGTGACCGGTCGCGGTGTGTGACCGGTCACAGACCGGTCAGATCGCGGGTTAGGTGGCGACAGGCGGCCGATGGCACGCCTTGCCCCGTCCCGTCAGAATGATGAGAGCCTCCTAGCTCTCGTCCCTAACCGGAGCCGGCGTGCTGACTCCTGGAGTTGGTATGTCAGTCCCGGTCAGATCCGATCCAGACTTCGGCGCAGGCGTGGCAAGGAAGTCGTGGGCCATTGAATGAAGGTTGAAACGGGCGTCCACCGGGAGAGCTGGCGAGCAGGGCAGAAGGAGTGCACCATGCCTGTCAGAGGTCACTTCCGGCTGTAGACTAGCCCTCATTGTAAAAAAAAAAGGTGTTTCCTTTCTTAGGCAGCGAGAGGCCCGTGTGGTGACCCCTGATCAGATAAAAGGAGGCCCAGGCCTAGGAAAGAGGGGGGACTCTCCGGCAAATACGTTGGGGAGACGGAACTCTCTTTGTATTGTTGGAGACCACCAGATCCACCAGAACACAGGAGTAGGGTGTTACGCTTCTTAGCGGCCCGAACCTGTCTACGTCGTTCGCGTCTTGTGCGTTTCCTCTCTCGCTGACGTTCCTCAGATCGAGGGTGAAGAACCTCACTTAGCGCCCCCGGCCGAACCGGCAAAGGGGGGCCCGCGCGGTCTCCCGGTGAGGAGCCTCACGCTCCGTCAATGGCTATTTGTAGGTTTATTTGCATAAAGCTAATTTGGTTCACAACATTTCACAAACGATAACTTTGTAAACATTTATAGAATAAGTATATAAAGTAGAGCATGGTGATCAATATAAATAATTTTAGCAACATAATCATCATTTCTCCTCATCATCATTATCATAAGCCATAAACATCAACTTGCACCTTCCCTGGTAGCAAGCCATCATTATCATCGAAATCATCATCAAATTCCCATCCTCAACCATTTTTATAAAGCATTTTAGAAAAGATAAAATTACTCATGCTATTTCCCCAAGTCGCTCTTGACCGTGAGCACGGCTAACCGGTTAGTTTTAACTCTGCAGAGTTTGTACAAGTCCACATGATGCGATAAAAGCCCGGAGGCTACACTCTAGTTGGTTCGGTGCTGGCCTAGCACCCCACACTCTACACGTTGAGTACGGACTAGAGGTCACAACTTAGCCATTACATTGCTTAGTGTCTAGCCTTGCATCAGCGACGACAAGTGTGAATCCACCCTAGGAATGACCCAGAGCCGTTAGGTGACGGGCCCACGCCTTAAACCTAACGCCGTGGCAGCGAACACATCCGTTCCCCCACGAGGCACTGTACCGTTGAATTGGACAGACTTAGACGCCCATGCTATGAGGCGGACCATTTGTCCCCTCACAGAACACACCCAGCTAGTCATGTTGCTAGCATTATAACCAACACACACATGGGTAGTTTCTATGAATCATCGCTCAGACTAATTCATTCTACTCCGGTCTACCAATATGCAACGCTAAACACTGGACAACTTAATAAGCTAAGGTCATTCCATACTAACACATGTGGCAGTACTGTATACTTAGTTGGTAACATAGAGTTCGGTCCTTAATCGACTCAGGCGAACGCTCCCCCTATCGGTGCACAACTACAACCATATGTACATCACTCGTCGCCCAAGTCTAGAAATATGTTTAACTCCATTTTATTTCACAAATAACCAGATGCTTCACCTCTATCTAGAAATTGTAAATTATCCATTTTCAAATACATAAGGTGATCACAATGTCTGAAACCATTTCACTAGGCATGGCTAAGTATACAACATTATATTTAGCAATTATAATCCCATTTGAGCACATGGGGAGTACTCTAAACCATTCTAAGGCTACAAACATCAAGGATAATAATTCTCAAGGAGGATTATGCAACAAATAGGTCATAACTACCATTTCATCACTTTCAAATAATTTTCCCAAACATAACTATCTAACGTATGCAACTTTGCAATAGAAAACGTTTGCCCAATAAAAACATAGGATCAAAGTGTTCAAAGGAGGAGGGCACTTGCCTTAGTTTGAATTTCCATCTTGATTAGCAATAAAACCCAAACTTCTCACCGAAAGCGATGTCGTTCACTATACGAAATAACGGTAGCGTATAAAACACCAAATCATACAAAAATCCAAAAATGCTTCTAATATGCATGAGTTCATTATAGTAGATAGGTTCTGATTAAACATGATTTATGGTGAAGGAATTTTTTTATTTTATTACTTTGAATTTGTGAGTTATGAATTTTATAAGGTAGGTGTCACATTGTACTATTTATTTGATATATAAAATTTTAGATGCATTTTTACTACAGTACATGTCATATCTTAATTCATGATAATCAAGTTTATGAAATTATGGATCTAACAAAACTAGAATCACCTAATTTGGAGTTGGAATCAATTTCCTATGAATTTTACAAGTTCTCATATTAATTACGACTATTCACGATTATTTAAAATGTATGAAAAAATATATATGTTGGTTGCTCTATAACTCAATTCACCTAAATTAAGTTGAGAATTTGATGATTCTAACAAATTTTAGTTCAAGTTATTTAGAGCTAAAATTAATTTTCTGCAAATTTTATAAGTTATATTGTGCTTTACACAAATAATTAGAGATATTTCTTCTACTGTAAGTGGTAAGTTTTATACTACCATATTAAAGATCATAATTTTGTGAGTCATCTGGAATTTGGTTCACTCAAAATGGAGCTAAGATGAATTTTCTAGGAATTTACAAAATTTGATGACTTTTCAAATGAACAATAATTGCTTTAATTATTTTCTTCATATTTTCTAGATTTTAATAGCAATGAGTCCACAGGTCAGTGACTGGTAGCTTTGCAGAAAACCCCATATGGTTCTTGAATTTGAACCCGAGGTCCTTAGCACATGTTTAAATACATCTTTATTAAGAATACTCAAACTTCTGAATTATTACTAATAGGTCCTTGGCCCCACATGTCAAAGGGTACACATTTACAAATTAATACCGAAGGTTTTGTTTTCTTTACTAATTAAGTCTCGGTCTCTTAGATGAAATGGGGCCCACCTGTCATTGAGACGAGGAAGTGAGGAGAAGGCAGCAGCAACTGGCGCAGGATGGGGGCGGCACAGGCGGGCTGGTGGATGGCGTCGGCGGCGAACGGCGGTGAGATGGACGAGGCGGCCAAAGGAGAAAAGATGTGCAGCATCGTTGCGCACCCGACGGTGGTCGTCTCATCGCCGGAGATGATCGGAGTCGACGATGGCAACGGTGCAAGCGACGACGGCTTTCGGGTTGATGGGTCACCTAGAGTTACGGCTCAATTCGAGCTAAAAGTGTGCATGCAAGTGAGACTATGGGGTCCTTGGAACCTTACTCGATGTCTCCCATGCGCCAACGAAGCTTGAATGGCGACAGCGACTCCGGGATCGGCTCGGCGACGGCGGAAACTCCGGGTTGACGACGGTAGAACAAATCGGCCAACAACCTACCAAACTAAAACGTTCGCATGGTTATGAACCACTAGAGGATGGAGTAGGTGTAAGGAATCGGCTTAGAGCTCACCAGAAAGAGAGAAATCATCGACGACGTCGGTTGGCCGGAGTTGAAGAAGGTGATGCTGATCTCCCTCGTCGGTGGACGATCCTCGGGGATTCTTGAGGGGTTTTGGAGAAGACCTTGAGGCGAGGCTGATGGCGAGAGGACTCGGCTTGCGGTGGTCTCATTTGTGCTGCCCGACGACGATGCCACCGGTGGTGACGTCCAGAGCGCTCACCCATCCGGCGATGACATGACGGCGTTCCCATTGATCAGCTGCGTGAAAAAGAGCGAGATCAGTGGGGATGAAAGCGGCATGGTGGAGAGAGGATGGAACGCGAGAAAGGAGAGGGCAATCGTGGCTCATCGGCGCTGGCGGCGGTCGTCGTCTTCACGGCCGGCGACGAGGTTGAGATGGAAGAGGAGAGCTGAAGTTCTCCCTCTCAATTCCTTTGGCTCAGGAGTGGAGAATGGGGTGTGGCGACCAAGCTGGGGGAGATAGAGAGCAAGCTCAGCGGCGGCCATGTCCCCGGACACTCGTCGACGCGCTCCTGTGCATGGCCGGTGCCCTGTCCTCTTGCT
Organism: Oryza officinalis; assembly: GCA_008326285.1. Classification (NCBI taxonomy): domain Eukaryota; kingdom Viridiplantae; phylum Streptophyta; class Magnoliopsida; order Poales; family Poaceae; genus Oryza; species Oryza officinalis. The sequence goes on along the minus strand of BDMV01000007.1, from coordinate 48,576,575 downwards.
CTCTCTGTGTTGAGCGGTAGTGAAGGACGGTGGACAAGCTGAGTGACTGACCAGTGGGTCCCACCATGCCCTGGGGCCCGCTTGGCAGTGAGAGATGGGTAGGATTCTTGGTAACCTTACTGTTAGGGTAGATTTAGGATTCTTCCCTATTTCTTTCTTTCTCCCTTTTTTATAATTCCATAACTTAATTTGTGTACCAGATAAATTAATATGGATTTTTCTGGAGGTAGATAAATTAATCTAGTTTCCATTTTACTTCGTTGCACTCAAAAATTCTTTATATTTTATTCTCAGCAAAATAAAGAAAATAGGCCTGGCTGAAATTAGATTGAAATTTTAGGGGATCAAAACCAGTGAAATAAATTTTGGAAAAATTATATTAATTCATGATAAATAAACTAGTATTTTAATAAATTATGTTCCATATACACTTTCATATAATTTAATGCGTTTTTGGATGAGGTATGAGTTTTGCCGATTAGGGTTTAGGATTAAACCGGATTTCGACTCCTTTGACCAATTTAATTGAGGGTCTAGATGTAAAGATAAAATCATGCCAAAATTCCAGTTAGTCTATCCCATTGGGTATAATCCCCATGAATGTTTTTATGATTTTATCTTACACCAATTATTTTTAGAAATTCACTAAGCTTATCTTTACATATAGGTTTCCTATTATAAAGTATGATTAAATGATTATAAAATTATATTTAATCTGTATTTGACCTAAGATGTTGCTAATTATGATTTAAACTTTTAATTACTCAACTTTATGTATTACATGTATATACATTCTTGTAAATTTATATTTAGTATTTGCCTCAAAGTTTTTAATTTATGCTCATCCTATTATGAAATGCTAGTAAAATCCAAAAACAAGCAAAAGGACTCAAGTCACAACAATAAATTATGCAAGTATATGCAGACACTATGTTTTATTTTCTTCTTTTGAGCTATCAAGTAAAAGGATTTAAATTATTCACAAATTTGTATATTAAAACTAGTATTATTAGACTCGCCCAGGTTTTTTGTTGGAAAATATTAGTATTCCTATTTAGAATAAATATTATCGATATTTTTAGATGCAAAATTTGAAATTCAAATTTTGGGTATGTTACAGTTTTTGACCGTTCTTTTAAGGATTGTTTCGACGGGTGACAATTCTATTACCTGATATTACCTCCGTCTTATAATAATTGTATTTTTAGGATTCAAATTTGTCCCAAAATAATTATCACAATAAAATAATAATTGTCTCATCAATAACTTTTTATTTAAATTTCACCCCCGCTTTTGCCTATACACCATTTAGTAAGGGACATCATAGTCTTTCTTATCAAACCTTAATATATGCTAAATAATTTATAATTACAATTATTTTGGAACGAAGGTGGTAGAAGATAAGATGTACACCCTAATTTAATACACCGTAAATAAGGAAACATAATAAAACTTTCCACCTGCCGTTTGAATCACGGTTTTCAATTAGGTAATTAATAATAATACTCAAAACTTATCTCACAAGCTACATTTGTAAATTGAATTGTAAAATAAAAAAAATTTAGTAGGAAATATCATCTGCTAGCTAGTAAATCTGAAACATATTTAAACGCTAAGATAAATTTTGAGAAAATTTCTCCAAGTTCATATTAAAATTCCAATATCCATACTAAAACAAGCATGTTTGTTTCAATTTGAAAATGTAACATAATTATTTTAATAATTTGTATGGTGACTTTTATTTATATGGCCATTCATTACGATTTGGTATTCAAGTTACACCTGGGAATTTTAAAGGTATGTCCAATTTATGGTATGCACGCGTAATTAAGTTTTGGAAGGGAAGCATATTCACCCTTCTATGCTGCCATTTATATATTGGAAAAACATGCAATTATTTTTATTAGAACAAATTACCTAATATTTAATGGTCAGGATTACACAAAGAGGTCTTACCTCCTTAGAGATAAGATGAAACACGTTAAAAGGACTCAATTAAGTTTTAATTATTATATATCTAAAAATAGATTTATTGATATTTTAAAACAACTTTTTTATATATAAAGTTTTTGTGTGGAATATATATTATTTAACCGTTTAAAAATCGTGCTGACAGAAAACTGAGGTAGCCTTGCAATTACAGTGTTACACAAGTGTTTACACTCGTATTGCTTATTCATAGCTAGTGGGTGAGGCTGTAGTACATCTGTACATGAGGACGAAGAAGTCGACCTCGGAGACGGCGGTCTCCGGCGAGGTCTTGCCGAGGAGCTTGAGGAGGTAGTACCCTCGCGCCATCCTCATCTTGCCGGTGCCGCCCACGATGCTTCGCTCCGCCGTGTCGGCGAAGCTGAAGAAGGGGCCCTCCACCGACAGCGTGCTCCCGTTGAACTCGCCGGCGGTGAACGCCACGGTGGCCGACGTCAGGTACCCCGGCGAGCTCCGCCCCGTGCCGACGATGAAGCCCTGGTACCTCCCCACCAGCGGCGACGCCCTGTCCTTGCCGAGGCGGAGCTCGTTGTCGAACACGGCCACCTGCCCGAACGTCGTGTTGAACGGCGACGCCACGATGCCGCCCTCGGTGGCGTTCGGCCCCGAGAACGTCTCGTGCATGTACAGGTGGATGCGCTTCAGCTCCCCGCCGCCGCAGCCGCCGACGGCGGCGGCGGTGGCCGTCACACCGGCCGCCGACGAGGCAACCAGGAGCACGAGTAGCAGCGACGGGCGACGGCATCGGCGGCATGACGATGATGTGTTCCTGGATGTCACAATGAGATCAGGATGTGAGAAACTGAGTGCATTAGGCATGTTAAAAGCATGCCTAATAAACCCTCTCCATACCATCACATCACCAAAGTCGTATATAGATAAGATAACAATATAGTAAGTAGAGAAAGATATGATCATACTAGTAATAAAAAGTTGTTAAAAGAGATTATCGTGGAATTGGATTTTCATCTATTGAGAAAACATCCTCTCGTTTTTTATATGCCACCTAAATAGTTATAAAAAAATAAAATTTTTTAATAACATAAATTAATATGAAATATATCACTTTTCAAACATGTAAGGCTAATTTTCAATTTCTACAAGTTGCAACAAAAAAAACAAATTAAACTGAAAATAGTTAACGCGCATTCAGAGTTATATTTGTTATTTTTGTTACGATTTATAAAAGCTGAATTTGAACTTGCATGTTTATGGAGTAATATATTTCATATTAATCTATTTTGTTAAATTTTTTTCAAAAATTATGATTATTTAGATGATATTCAAGAAATAAAGAGATATTTCCTCAAGGATGAAAACACTTTTTCAATTATTACAAATATGGAACTGTTTTCCTTCAAGTTCTATTTTCCTTCAAGTGCTGTTGTTGGCTTGTCGCTATCGTACTTTTCTAGCTAATAAAATCACTCATTCACTCGCATTCAAGTGCTCAACGCCTCAATGGCAGCCATTATTGGTAATATAAAAAATCCTTTTCCGGATAAGTGGTAGGGAATCTGGTCCCAATTGCCAAACACAGCTCAGGGGATGAAGCATTTTATATGAAAGTGACATTGCAGCGGGATGCATGACCCACCTTACCAAACTGCTCGATGGCGTGGCGTCGTGTCCATCGCATATCTCTCTCCAGGAATCATGAGTTCATGGCGTTGCCAGGTCAAAGAAATAGAGTTGTACTCTCCGAGATAATGTAAGTTAACCTGCCCATGTAGAGAGTTTGTTCAGTCACAAAGGATAATTTGGGAGGAAATTAGCATGATTTCGCCTTTCTTTCATTGTGTGAAGGAATATAATTGTCAACCTCTCCTTATATGCGGGCTGGTGCTAGTTTTTACATTGAGAATGCAGATAAAATGATTGGGTGGAAAGTAGCTAAATTGTGCTCCATAAGAAACAAAATTCATGCTAGCAGTTAGCTTGAACTGACCTACCAAATTCCAAAAGTGAGAGGTCAGGATGACATCGGAGCTCGGACATATTAGCACGCACTACTACATGTTCATCACAAACATATTAATCAGACTGCCAAACCAAATAAATTTGATGCACTTTTAACAATGATTTCTACTTAAATAAACAATACAGGCAAGTATATACCAACTGATCAATATCGGTTTATTCGAAAGCTGAGATAAACGGGGTGGACGTACCAGCGAGGAAATACGTCGAACACCTCCTTTGCAGCATCCGAAAGAGGAGGAGACAGAAGCCATGATGCTTGGCTCGATGCTCCAATGATCCGCACTCTCGCACAATCCACTGAGCGCTTAAAAAGGCGTACACATCCAGAGATCCTTTCGGTAAATTTCTCGAAATTTTCCAGGTCGAGCAAGCAGCTGCTAACTGATCTCACCCTTCCCCGGCTCGCCGCCCGCGCCGACCTGGCGATCTCGCCGGACCTGACTCATCCACCGCCGTGTCTCGCCATGAAGCCGAAGCCCATTTGCTTTGGAACGGGCCGGAGTTGACACGCACGTGGGGGCCCAATATTTGTTGGGCCAATGCGAAGGCTTGGGAAGGGAAGAAGTAGTAGGAACAGGGCTGAAGGATTGGCGTGTTGGGCTCAAAATGATTTGGGCCAGATCGAAATAATGTCACCGAGCAGTTTTGCAGAAAAGCACTTGTTAATGATCTTTATTATGAGGTACATCCCCAGATTATGTATTGCCCCTCCCACTAGTCTATATTATCGTCAAAGGTAGTACATGATAATGAATCCGCAGGCAAAGCATCAAGCATGGTTCTATTTTCCTAATATAAAGTCATTATCTTTTCTTGTTCCATGTTCCCCTGCTCGATTTCAACTTGAAGTTGCTCTTTGCATGATGATTTTCTCCTTACACACATATGTGCTCTCTTGTTGTTGCATTGCAACAGATCACACCGTGATGTGATGTGATGTCATGCGTGTTGTGTTTGACACATGCTGCGATTATTTTCAGCTTTGTGATTCGTGAAGCTGAGGTCGTGGACGATCAAAAGATAGTCTGGTAGTTGTGGTTAGATTCAGTGGTTGTGACAATCGACTCATCAGACCGGGATTAAAGTCTGAATATTCATGATGGAAGCAGAAAGGTATCGATGTCTATCCCCAACTGAATCTTTTTTTTTTGAGAGAGCCCAACTGAATCTTTTGCTCCCCTTCTGTTCTTGCTTCACCATGACGACTGAATCATTTCAGCCATTTGTGCTATTTAAGCAATTTTCTGACATAAGTGCAAACGTGACTAGATCTAATTGAGCAGCAATCTCTGTCGCCTTGGCAAAAAAGAATGCAGTTTGCAGCGTCCGTGATGATCAATTGCCAATTTACGTTTCCTAGACATTATAGAAAAGAAAATGCTGTAGAAAAAAAAACGTGGGTGGGCATAATCGGATACCATTTAATATTGTCAATTTGCATGGAAGGGTTGGACAGCATTCAAAGGCATAAAAGCAGTGTATTCCTGTACTTGTTAATAATATTTGACACAGGAAATATAAACAAAAGTGTATAGCCAGTTAGCCATTCTATTGACCAACGACTAGACCAAGAAAATGCTAAAACAAAGAAGAGTATAGTCTGTGTTATACGTACCTTTTATTCAAAGAACTGTTTACATCGACATAGTCAACAAGCAGCTATGACAATATTCAATTTGATTTCTTCCATCTTAACCTTAGACTTTTATTGATGCGCTTGACATAATGATACTCTTATATAAACAAGCCTTGCTATTCTGGCCACTCGCTTTCTTTTTCAAATATGGTACATAAGTTTTCTTAATAAAAGTAAAATGAAAGATCTGAACTCAGATCTGTGCCGTCCACCTCTTACTCAATGCAGAGATCATCGTACGAGCTATTTCTTATTTGAAGTACTAAACTACTAAGTATTACTTGAATAATGTCAGATGTGCTTATTTTGTCCTTTATCATGTCTCATGGACTAAAAATAAGCCAAGAATAATAGTACCAAACATGACCCTGTTGATCTGTCTGCAGACGAAGAAAGACAAAAAAATTCTTGAATTTTATTGTCACTGGTCATGTTATTCTAGATTAAATCAGATTGATACCTTGTAGTACATTTGTACTTCTGCCAAGGGAGCTTTTTTTTTTTCTCAAGTTGCCAACTTGTTTGCAAAATATCTCCGGCCGAGTTGTTGAGGGATTTGATCCGGGTTCATGCACTCACACTCCTCTTCATTCCAATGCAGAAAAAGTTAGCATCCTGGCACACAAAGACCAACTAGACCACTTGCCAACTCAACTAGTACTATTATACCAACCATTATGCTAATGCTGTCTCATATCTAATGTGCCATAGTTTATTAGCTCGCCAAGAACAATCCATCTTCAGGAGTACAAATATATGAGAGCACAAAGCTTCAAGCCTCCTTCAGACTACAAACCATAAACATAGACGACCAACTTAACCATCCCTCTTGTGCTTCCCAATACTGCTGTTTAACTCCATTGTTTGGTGTGAAAGCTTTGCTCATCTGCCATGTGTGGAGGATCCATTCTCGGGGACCTTTACTCGCCGGTGCGGCGGACGGTGAACGCCGGTGACCTGTGGGGAGACACCGGCAAGGGTAAAGATGGTGGCGACAGCTTGAAGAGGAAGGGTAGTTCTTGGGATTTCGATGTTGATTGCGATGATGATGACTTTGAGGCTGATTTTGAGGAGTTTGAGGATGACTATGGCGATGATGATGATGATGTGGGTTTTGGGCAGGACGACCAAGGTTGGTATCACTGTACAAATCATCGTTTTCCAATCATTTTTTTGTTCTTGCAATCTGTCACCTTTTCTTTTACTTCTTGATCTCTTTTCGGAAACTCGCAAAAGACTTGCGCATCTTTGTATTAAGAGAAGTAAAAACTTTACAAAATGAAACAGAGACAAAAAAGATCATAAGCCTATCTATCATCTTCTCAGTTCTTAAGTTCTTGATCTCTTTGTTATGATAGTCTTTGATATATAGATTCTAAATAATTTAGATGTTCTTGCTGGCTTGATCAGCACCTGAAATTTATGAATATCACAGGGCTGTCACTTGTCAGGTTCAGGCATTCAGCATGTGTCTGATCTTCTTTTTCTTCTTCGTCTTCTTCTCCCTGACGCAGAATCCGACATGAACGGTCTCAAGCTCGCCGGATTCAGCGCCACCAAGCTCGGCCTCGGCAGCAGCAGGAAGAGGAAGACGCGATACCGAGGGATCCGGCAGCGGCCATGGGGGAAATGGGCGGCGGAGATCAGGGACCCGCACAAGGGCGTCCGCGTCTGGCTCGGCACGTTCGGCACCGCCGAGGAGGCCGCCATGGCGTACGACGTCGAGGCCCGCCGCATCCGCGGCAAGAAAGCCAAGGTGAACTTCCCCGACGCCGCCGCCGCCGCCGCCCTGAAGCGGCCACGGCGTTCGTCAGCGGCAGCGAAGCGTTCCTCGCCGCAGCAGCAGCAGCAGCAGAAGACCAAGTCGTCGTCGTCGTCGCCGGTGAGCCTGAACGTCAGCGACGGTGGGTCCAAGTCCAACAACCGCGTCAGCTCGGCTGGGAGCAGCACCGACGAGGCCACCGCCATTGACGACGCCGTCAAGCTCGAGCTACTCTCGGAGACGGATCCTTCTCTGCCCATGGCCGCCGCGTGGCTTGACGCGTTCGAGCTGAACGATCTTGACGGATCAAGATGCAAGGACGACGCAGCTGGAGCATTTGATCATCAGATTCACAAGGCAGAAGCAGTTGTTGCTGATGATTTCGCGTTCTATGATCCGAGCTACATGCAGCTGGGTTACCTCGATCAAGGCAACTCGTACGAGAATATCGATGCTCTCTTCGGTGGCGAAGCCGTCAACATTGGTGGCCTCTGGAGCTTCGACGACATGCCAATGGAGTTCAGAGCTTATTGAGCATTGAGGAAGGGAGTTAATTGGGAAGAAAATCAACGTTGTAACTTGTAATATCACTGATGATGATCTCTGCATATGATCAATTTGAGTGCAGTTTTGTTTTGTAAATATGAATTCTTTATTATGACGTTAGGTTCTTTGCCTTCTTCATCAGGGATTTGTTCAGGCTTTTGTTGTGACTGATTGGACGAGAGAAAGATTGCGTCTTTTGTTGTCACATTGGTACTCTACTCTTCTGTTCCTAAACCCTATGGGTGAGTTCTTCACCCTACTTTTTCAACTCACATCTCTTTTTTTTCCGCGCGCACGCTTTTCAAACTGCTAAATGGTGTGTTTTTTTTAAAAAAGTTTCTATATGAAAGTTGCTTTAAAAAATCATATTAATTCATTTTTTAAAAAAATTAATAAATACTTAATTAATCATGTGCTAATGAGTCGTTCCGTTTTTCATGCGGAGAGAATTTCTTCCCAACACCATCAAAAGAACACAACCTAAGTGCCAATATTTGTGAGAGGAAAAAGATAAAATTGCCATTGAGCTGCTGCTTCTTTCCCTCCTAATTAGGCACATTTTCTCCCCAAATTTTTGCCATGTATGTACTTGATGACTGCTCAGATAACTTTTACCAAGAAATTGTGGTTGAATTCAAATCAACTTATCTGAATGAGCACGACAATGTTCCAATCCTCAAAGAAGGTTATTGTAGTGTAGTATAGGGAACAAAGAGGATAACCCTAGCCGAGTCAGCTTTCTTCAGAAGAAGCAAAGGCTGACACGTTAACCTGTAATTGACGGGAAAGGAGAGGAGGACCTAGTGCCATTAGCGCACGAGGAGATGCAAGCTACGAGTAATAATAAACTAATTAATTGAGTAGTGGTAATTGTTTATATCATATTTCTCCTTTGCTAGGAAGGAGACGTTGGGGGAAGCAAGCCGTCGCCGCGGTTGTTTTGTTTGATCGAGCGAGCACGATCGTACGACGGTCTCACCTCACCTGTTCCTCGATCGAGAGATCGCTTTCCACGCTGGACGTTGACCGACCTCACGTGGGCGGCCCCGGCAAGACCTCGTCGGCGGCGAGGCAGGGAGACCACATGGTGTAGCGGCCCGACGGGGCTCCTCTTCTCACGTAAGTTAGAGGGACGTGAGGGACGTGTGTCTAGCATATGGGTCTATGAAGTAAGGCTTCACCTATTAGGGACCCATGTCTCTTTGGTTTTTTTTTCAGGTTGATTTATTTTGAGATGAAAGAAATAACTTAAGAGGCTGTTTTGCATGAGTAGAGACAGACCCTAGAGAGAGTGTGCAGGCAACCAGGAAAACAACGCAGATGCGAGCCAGATGCTCGGCACAGATAACCAAACACGTCACGTCCGTAGCAAATTTGACTGGCTAGATACAAGCTCAAAACTTGCGAGAAAATTAAAATTTTGCAATGCACGAACGTTCTTCCATTGTTCAGCGTATACTAAAATTTCATGCCAATATTTACACGTATAATATCAGTGGAAGACAATTCAATAAGTCTGTTCAGATTTGGGTGCTTGGACTAAAATATTTTGGGACCTAAGTCCAGTCTGAACCAGGTCGTAAAGACTATTAACCCAAAACGCCCCATCAGAACAGGCCTTAAAAGCTGTACATTTTCCTAGCATTTTTCACATATATGTACATCAATGAGTGCTGCGTATCACAGGTAGGAGAGCCTTTTCCTTTTTCTTTCTTTCTTTTTTCTTTTTTCTTTTTTGGAAGCGGGGACAGGTAGAAGAGCTACTAAACCATTTTAGAGAATAGATCATCTAGAGCTGAGTACAGGGGCTGGGCGGCTCTGGGTTTCTCCACCTTCCCAAACAGGATATCGGTTGTGGTCAAGTAAGCATCGCCGTAGAAGCGTAGATTGGTCTCTGATCTGGTTGTCACGACATTTCCTTCCAGTGAGACCCCAACAAAGGCACCTGTTTCAAGTTTCAGAATAACGAAGTCAAATCTATCACCCAAAGGGTACATTGCAATTATCTAATCTTTCAAAAGAAATCACCAAAAGTCTTGTCAACCCTAGTGAAGTTTATGTTCCAAAGTGGGTGTGTGCTCGTGTTCTGGAGATTAACTTTTCATCCGTGTGATGCGGTTTTATCTTTTGGTCCGTACATTCATTTTGGTATCAACTAGAGCTACAGTCACTTTCAAATGGGGAAAACAACAATAACAACAAAAGTGGGGCAAAAAGCCTTCAATAAAAAAACCCTACTATCGAAAGAAAAAAAATCTTACTCTGAGCTATTTGCATGTCACACATTTTTCTGTCACCCTATCACCAGAGTGTTGCCTTTACTTTCTCAAGGATGTATAATACCATGAAAACACAAAAATAATGCATATTATCTGACGTGAAGTTTGATTAACATTGCACATTTTGTTTTCTGTAGCACGGAGTGGACATTAATTGGTTCTTTGACATGCAAAGATATTACCATGTAGACAGGCAAAGCCTGATAGATAAAAAAACTCAGACCAACTTTTGAAGAGGTATATAGATTCCTAGTCGGTAATAGTCCTAGAATGTGCCCAGAACATTTGCATCAAGAAGTGGTTCTCTTATTATTACCTTTGCTACAGCTGTAAGTGTAGCAGATCCCAGAACCTTTTTCACTGGCCCTAACATCTGCTTCAAAGGCCCTGCCAATTGGTCCTGCTGCTGCACTCAATCCTGCCCCAAGAGAAAGATGCACGCGACTGCTGAATGCCTTGACAGCTTTACGATCATGAAGTACAATTATAAAATCTGTCAGTTCGCCCCCAAACTGTAAAATAAAAAGGCCAACATTAGAGAAAGATAACATTCCTAACTAACAACAAACCGTGACTCGTTGAAATGCCTCCATATCAAATCTACTTCAGTAGAATGTATACATTGATATGCATATGCAACACATTCAGAGCAAAGCACAGCATAGTAAGTAGTAACACATTAGTCAAGATTCCTCACAGCACTGGCTGCATTTATTAACTTTCCTATAACCATATGGTTAATCATAAACATAAATCTGGTGTCCTCAGCATATTTTAAATGATCAATATAAAGGTTCTTCTTGTTCTTGGTGAAGGCCACAAGAATTTCTATATAATAAGTTCATAAACCACTGACGATGCATGTGCATTGAGCCATTGAGATTTGAGAAAGAGAAGATTTTATGGGACAAAAACCTGAACTCCCCATCCCAGGCCAACAGATGCAATTGCTGATGGGGCAGACCATGATCCATCTGATCTGCGGGCAACTACAAGGCCGCTGCCAACTTTGTATGTAAGAACTGCACCCGCCTTGGCAACTGTTATCACAGCAAGCCCCTTAGCTCCCTTTAGAATAGATGATGGGATGGACTTCTCAGTGTTTAATCTAGCAACCTACATATTTCAAAACAGGAACTGTTCTCAGCCCAGGATGACAAAGGTAAATATCTTCAAGCAAAACATCATAATTCAAACATACCTGGCAATATTTATTTAGTGTATTTGTTGCCTTGTATATCTCATACTCCATTGATAAACCAACAGGCAAGTTCAACCAGCTTCTTGTGCTTGTCCAATCCATAACATCATGTTTTGCTGGCTGCATGGCATTGCTATTGTAGTTGATCAATATGCCCTGGAGTGGATCAAGCCTATCATAGCAAGCATCACACACTCTCTGAGGAGCACGCTGCCTGAACTTCATGGGCATCAAGCATCTTCCCTTGGAACAATCTTTACAGAATATACCTCCACAGAACCGGCAATGGTGCCTTCCACGAGTCAGAGCTGTGAAAGGCAAACTGCATTGCAGGCACACACTGGTAGAGCTATCAGGTAACCATTCTGGAGGATCTGCCTGTAACACCTCCCTGTATGCACTGTATTGTAAAGCATTTGTTTCAAGTAATGGTGGCGCACTAGGAACACATACAGATGGATGCACATTAACATCACCATCCTTGTCATATCCTAGAAATGAGACATCCGTGCTGAAACTTTGCTGCTGCAATGCATTATCCTGGCTCTTATTTGTGCCCGAAACAATAGCAGCCAGCCCAGTTAGGACAGTCTTCAAATTGATATTTGAACTAGCTCGTGTTGGAACGAATGGATCTTCTCTAGAATCGTACTCCGATGGGAAGTCTGGCTCCAGGGACGGCTCATAGAGATAATCGTGCGCTGGGTAAACGTTTGCTGGAACTAAACTAGATAGATGACCTCCCTGGTTGTTGCTATCGATTTTGGAGAGGGAAGAGTACGATGTCACTTCGTTTGGGGCCCCCATAGAATCATTTAGAGACAACAATCATGTGGCAATAACACAAGATCACCTGCAAGTGATTGCGCATTACTTACAGTCAGCAAACAGACATTACAATGAGAGACTTAACACAACAAAGTCTTCGTATTTGAGAATGTGCTGGACATGGCCAACACGCTATTCTAAGTAGGATTAGCTTTCTGCTAGTACCTTGAGCAATAAACATTGGAACAAATTGAACATGTCACAGTTACAAATCTATGCCATTCCAAGTGCACCATGAATCTGAAGGCGTAGCTAAATGAAACTAGAGTAGCGCTGCGCTGTTACAGCTAAGCTTGAATTTCCCCAATAAAGATAATCTGAACCATGCTACACCTAGCGTGGATGGGCAAGCAACTAGGACAAAGATCACGAAACCCTAACATGGGATAGACGCACCGACTGCCACCAACAAATTAACCCTACACCAAATCAACAGTAATCAATAATAGACGCGATAAATCCAACCCCCCAATTCAACGCAATCCAATCTCTCGGCAGGAGCAGAGCACACGCTCGCTAGCTGGCTGCCCCCAAATCCATCCTAATAATTCGTACATCGCCGCCGCGGGGAGCAAAATCTAAGGCGAATCCAGGGGAGGAAGGGATCAACGAGCTTGGTGCGTACCAGATCGAATCGGAGGCGGTCGCGAGGGATTCGGGAGGCGGCGATCGCCGGGGCGAAGGAAGCGTCGGAGTTGGGGATTGGGGTTTCGTCGGCGAAGGGGGGAAGAGAAGATGAGGAGAGAAGCGAGGCTACCCCGCCTCCTCCTCCTCATCCTTGCGTTATCGGGTTTCGGGTTGTCCGCGCTCGCGTGACTGCGGGTTCATGGGTTGCGGGCGGCGCAAGGACCCGACCCCGACCGACTGGGACACGTGTCGTGTTGACGGGCCGGGTCTTCTCGCCCGCTAAGGGCCCACGTATTTGGCCCATCCAGCTTGGGAGTTTTTTTTGGGCCTAGGCGAGAGGCGAGAGCCACCGGCCTCGTCGGCGGCGGGCGGCAGCGGCGGCAGGAGCCCGGCGCGGCGCTGCGTGCGGGAGCGCCGAGCTGGGTGGCGCTTCGCACGTACGGGGGGTGGGGCTCGCTACTTCGCCGCCGTCTCGGCTCGTCGCCGGCAGCTTCTCCTTCCGCTGCCTCTTCCGGGCGCCGGTCGCCTGCGACGGTGAGTGTTCTTTCTTTCAAGCGGTTGCAATTTGCAAATCATCTCTGAACATTCAGTGGCACGAATGGCTTAGCCTGGGGATTTTCTACGATTTCTGGGGCATTAGCTAGTGGAGAAAGCGTAGAACACTTCAAAAACTAGAAATAATTTGGGGCGGATCTTTAGGGGAAATAAAGAGATGATGGCAATTCCATCAACATAGAGTCATAGAGAATCTTGTTATTCATTTATTTCATTCATAGCATCCATGAAAAGGCCACAGCATTACATCAATTTCTTCCATTGAAAACCCCACAAGAACTGGCCTTGAAATCAACTAAACCCTCAGAAACTAAATGGACGCATTCGTTCCTCAATCTCTGTTTCCTTCACCCCTGGATCAGCACTGCAACAATGGAGCACCCATTGCCCATTCTTTTCACTGGTTAAGGCCAGATCATTTGGTGGAGGCCTCTCCCTCAATTGCCAATGGAACGGTGGTAGCCTGCACAAGAACACAAATCAATGGTACAAGAATAAGCACCAAGGCCATAAGCTGAGCTGAAATGGATGAAGGAAAGTGTGATGTTGTGCATACCATCTTGCGGTACTTGAGGGCATACAGCATCTCCAGGTAGCGGCGCGTCTCACGCCTGTCGAGGTTGGTGACGTACTTCCAGAAACCGTAGACACCAGAGAGAGTCATCAGCCTCTCAGAGTAGAGCTTCCATGTGTACCTGTGTCAATATCATGTGGCAACATCTCAATTAGATGCTAGATAGTGTGTTCATCATATGGTAACATAGTAAGTCGAGAATTTTGCGTACTTCTCCTCGATGCGCTGAAGTCCACCCTGTGAGATCTTGATCCAGTGGTTCAGATCTTCCTGACACTTCTCGAAGAACTCCACGAGCAGCGCCGAGGCCTTGTCGTTCTGGTAAGGATCAATGTGGTAGCCAGACACGCCGTGCACGATGATCTCAGCTGGACCACCATAGGCAGTTGCAAATGTTGGGAGACCACAAGTCATGGCCTCAATCACAGTTAGCCCAAAGGCCTCATAGAGAGCAGGCTGGTTGCAAAAAGAAAAGAGAGAATCAGAACTAGATAACGCTGCAAATTTGTTGAAGAGAGTTCATAGCTTGACAGTGTTCATCACCTGCACAAAGGCTCCCCTCATATCACAGATGTAGCGGTAGAGCTCGCCGTTGCGGACACGGTTCATCTGAGCAGAAATCCAGCGGATGTGGCCATTCAAACTGTACTGCTCGATCAGATCAAACATCTTCTTGAACTCAGCCTGCTCTTCCTTGTCCTTGGACTCCTTTCCATGGTCACCACAGACAACCACAAGGTTTACTAGCTCCTGCAGGCGAGGGTTCCGGCCATACAACTCAACCAGACCGGTCAAATTCTTGACATGGTCTAGCCTAGCCATCGAGAAGATGATTGGCTTCTTCTTGTCCTTCAGAACAAACCTACAGAGGTAGTCCAGTAAGATAACAGGCATGATATGCATATGTTGAATTACAACTCAAACTGGTAAGATTTTACAGTACTCACTTGTGCTCAGTGTTCTCAATGTCACTGAAGAGTAGCTCCTCTATCTCTGAATGGAGAGAAGTGAGCCTCTTATGTGATTCGGTGAATGGGAAGTAGATGGACATGTCAGCACCAGGAGAGACAATATTGAACTTGGGGTCAAAGACATCAATACCGTGGACTACACGGTAAAGGCCAGGCATTGTGAATGCCATGTGAGACTCGTACTGCCCCACAGTTTCCTTGCTAAAAAAATGGATGATTATGTATGATTCAGCTGATGGCATTTGCAAATGACCACAAAGTTTAGTGTAAAAGGAAAATCTTACTTTCCAGCAATCTCCTGGAAGGTACTGGTGATGATGAAGTCAGCATGGTTCATTGCAATAAGGTCAGCTGTGAACTGGCAGGAGAAGTGATAGTGATCCTCAAACTTCTTCCAGTAAAGGTCGGAGTTGGGGTACTTGGTTTTCTCAAGCGCATGGGCGATTGTACACTGCACATGATGGAACAAGAATACAGTAAATGAGTGAAACACAATGCTTATCCAAAAAGGTTTGACTGAATAAGTTGCTAGAATATTACATGAGTGACACCCAACTTGTGTGCCAGCAAACATGCAACAAGGTTGCCATCACTGTAGTTCCCAATGATCAGGTCAGGGGTGGCCTGCAGCTCTCCAGCAATCTCGTGTGCCACATCCTGAAAGCAACAGAAAAGAATGATAAGTTGGCCATTTTACTGAAACGATGCCAATGAATTTGCTGGAAGATGAGACATACATCGGTGTAAGTTTCCAGGTAAGGCCAGACTTCAAAACGTGAGATCCATTTGCGGACAGTCCCATTTTCTGTTCGGAATGGCACACGCAGGATATGAGTGTGCTCAGTTCCTAGGACCTTCTCAAGGCGCTGGCCACAGGTGGTGCCATGTGCATCAGGGAGCAACCTGGTCACCTATGTAATACCAAAAAGGCCTCATTATTTGGAATCAATTAAAGTGCAAGGTTGTAACCGACCTTATTGGGTATTGAACTTACAATGAGAATCCTTGGTGTGATGTTGAGACCTTGTTGCTTGATCCTCAGCAGCATCTCATTCTCCATAGCACGGACTTGATCCAAAATGTAGACAACCTGTAAGTTGCCATCACATAAGGAAACTGGGACATCAGTCTTGGACTCTTGGTGGTTTCAAGTATATAAAGAGGTAACATTCCAGCTCCTAGAATTGGATAGGATATTACCTGCCCACCGGTATCAGGGTACCCCAAGACATTGGCCTGTGCAAAGTAACCGTGCGGGGAGAGGATAACAACATTGAACACCATTGGGATTGTTCCAAGGAACTTCTCCAAGGCGGACGGTTCAGGGGCCTCAAGAAGGTCCAAGAGAAGGTGAATAGTCTCACGCACTCGCTGAGCGCAGTCACCCCAACCCTTCTCCAAACCAAGCTCTTGGAACCTAAATTTATTTTAAGAACATCGTCAGATATGCATTGGTATAGTACCTTCTATTTGGTCAGATATTGTATGACGATTGTGCAGTACCTGTGATGGAACTCTGAATACGGGGTGTCAGCTGTAATGCCTGCAAGATGTTTTTCTGCCTTCCTCAATGCACCTTGGAGAGCATCGAGACTCCGAATCCTGTCGTTCAACATCATGGTCTGAAAAGGAGAGACATAAGTTATTGCAAATTCTGCTTGATTCAGCAATGATTAATAGTTCCTGTTGCCATGGCAAGGGCAATGGATACAAGGATTCCAGTTTACAACACACTGGTATATAAATTATAGTAAACATATGGATCAATTAACCAAACCAAGAAACCAGAAAATGTAGCCTACCATCCCTTTGTAGTTGTGCGCACGGAGAAAGTTGAGCAAGGGGTACATGCTCTCCTTGTCATGAAATAGCTTTGATGACAGGTGCCTGTTCAAGAACTGCACACCATTGCCAATAGATTTTGATAGCGATGGGCGAGGGAAGGAGGCATTGAATGGCTCAAAGTCCAGCTCAAGCACAAAGTTGTTCTGGATGCTGAAAAAATCACATGATTGTCAAATCAGGAATGTAAGGTATAACTTTAAGCAGGATATAGGTTAAAATCACAGCTACAGATACCTTCCATCCACAAGCTGCTCCTTGAACTGCAAGTATTCTGGGACACTCAGCTCCTCAACACCAAGCTGGCTTACATTGATCCTCACATACTCCCAGACACCAGGCCTTGGCCGAATAGCAAGGGTAATCCATGGAGGGATGACAATTGCTTCCTACACAACAAACCAGCATCGTTTTTTTTTACATCAGAGCTGAACATTTGGGAGTACTATTCAGCATGATGGTGCAGTGAATTCTGCTGATGCAAACCTGTGCTCCCCTCAGGACATCCTCAAAGGCAGTGTCCTTCAGCTTCTCGCGCTCACCCTCGGGGATCGCTGCGTTGTACTCGGCAATGATCTGGTGGGGTTGTAGCATTCCCTTTCCTTGGTTCACAAGCCTGAACAGAAAATTGCATAACAATTATTTTAGATCTACCAACTTTGTATTACTTGAAATTTCAAAATGTGTGGTTTTATTGGAAAAAACTTGAACTTTTTTCTTTTTTCTTTTGAAACAAACAGAACCAACTTGAACAAATTTTTGTAACATATGTTAATCCATTGATATATTGGAACTGTAAAAGGCACTATATTGGAAATACAGGAGTAACAGGACTACTTCTTGACACTACAGAGAACAATTAAAAAAGATCACCATCAGAAATGGTTCTCTCCAACTGAAAAACTGAAAGCACTTCTACTGATAGTTACAAAAGGATCTTATAGAAACGACGGAATGGATAATAGCAGATATATTCAGGGGTGGTCATCAGACTTAACAATATACAGCTAAGATCATGGCTGTATTGGGCATGTAGCGAAGGCACTCTTTATCCAGCTCACATCGGCATAACTTAGAGATAAACAAAGCAACACTATGCATCATTTGAACTAAATCTTTGTACCTGTAGTTCAATACAAATTAAAATGAGAAGGATTTAAGCGCAAACCTTGAGAAGACAGCCACAAGCTCATTGGTGTGCGCGGAGAGGGAATCGCCGATGCGCTCCCTCATGCTGTGGAGACGGGTCAGGGCGCGTTCTCCAGTAGCTTCCCCCATTATTTTCTTCTAGCTGGATCCTCAAGCCTAAAAAACACAGGCAGTTTATGAGTCCATTGAATGGACAAGTGTTTTCAATGAATAAACAGAATTTGGATGTACCCATCTAACAAAAAAGTACTAAAATCCCTACTAGAAGTCAAAAACCTTGCCATGACATTTGGACATCAAACATGGAAAGCGTGAAGGGATAAGCATCATAAAATACAAGACAATGAACAAAGATACAAAGGATTAATGACATCATCTACAGCACTTTTGAGGAACCCAGAATGAGTGCCAGGTTCAAGGACATGAGAGAGGCACATGCATGGAAATTACATTTAAAACTTTTGGGAATTTTTTTCTTAAATAACAACCTTTACGAGTCGGATAAAACAGAAACAAAAGGTTGCCAGATCCTTTTCTTTTCACTGAATAAAGTTGCTAAATCTTGCTTTCCTTTGTTAGAGAACACAGATCATGCAAGAAGAACTCCAAAAGAGAAACCATAAGCCCAGAGCTTGCAAAACCCAGCATCCCTGATGGCATGTCCTGCATATGCAGGCGACAGGCAGGACCTGCAGTTCTGTGCTGGATGGATCAAAGCTACTCTCAACTTCAGAGAACAAACATAAACAAATCGACATTCTGATCCAAAATTAAGAGCAAGAACCCCCACCAATCCCAGAAACCCAAGCTGATGCAACCAGAAAAATTATTTAGCACCCCCACTAGAGAAAGTCCCTACTGTAATTCAGAGATCAACCATAACATCATGCATCCATAGCAACAATCCTAACAAGATCACTATGGACATAACACAGAACTACAGAAGCACTCTGCACTTCATAGTTCACACACACACATGGTCTTCTCTACCTTGCTCTGAAAGAGAAGAAGAGGAAACTTGCTGGGGGTGAACAGAGCAGAGAACCGATGGATGCTGGGAGAGCGATGCATCCACCAGTATTTATACACGAAATTGTGCAGGGAGGCGTGGGTCATGTGTCCCCTGCCTCACTCCCTGGTCCTCACTATCTTCCATCTTCTGTTTACTTTACTTGGCTTTTCACCACAAAATGACACCTGTTTCTGCTGCTCTTTCTTGGCAGGTTTGCAGCAACGGCTGTTTGGGGATCGTAAAAGCTTCAGCTTGCAGGTAAACAAAAAGATTGCGTTGGCATTTGTCTGTTGCACTAATATCTGTTCAAAAATGAAGTGCAGTAACCAGGGTTCACAATCCCAACAAAAACTGGTCCGTTTTTCACGCTCGATAACACAAATTACAAGGTTTCCCAGCCAAGTTAAAAAAATCAAACTAAAATTTAAATTTTTCACAAATCTTGTCCAAATTTCATTGATTTTTTGTTGGTTTAACAATGGTTTTCACAAAAACCAGAGATACCGCTTGTGAGTAGTTTTTGTCCGGATTGTGAACCCTGGTTATATTACTAATTACTGTTCATATGAGCAAGATTTTGAGTGAAAATTACTACCATATTACTGGAGAGAGAAGTGCTTCACACCATGCATGAGCTTGCTACCTCTGCAGACAGATTAGTTAGCTGGCTACCATACATGCGGGTACTGTACTTATCGCATAGCATTCATGCATTCTGCTAGCTAGCTACAGCAGCATGTCATTTACCAGTAACCCTTTTTCTTTTCACAAGACCCATGCATGCTGCTGCTCAGCCTCTGTGCCGTTGGAAGTGTCATGAACGAACGCTAAATTCGCATGGCGCGTCAGTAGATGTTGTGGTCACACGCAAGCGCGGCGCTGAACTTGTGTTCATCGCACGCATATATGTCACACGAGTGCTGAACTTGTGGTCGAGAGGAACCCATCGGTGAGCTGGATGTGTGATGAGTGAAGTTTAGTAACTTTATTGTCAGTTGATCGGTTGAGCTATGGTTAATAAGCAGTAGAAAAATAAACGAAGCAACTAAAAATAATCTATAAATGATCTATAGATAAAATTTTATATCTGACTATTAGCAGTTTAAACTCCAATAGTAGAAAATACGCTACGATGGGAACACCCTAGAATCTAACTCTAAAATTAAGTTTTGAAAAGTTCATTTATTTTTTTTCTTAGCTAATCGCCTTCAGGCATGCTTCCATAAAGGTCTTTTCAAGGTATTTACCCCTTCATTTTTCAGATGTACTACAGTTGGAAGATGCAACCAATCTGAAGGACTGCAAGTTGGAATTGAACAAACCAATCTGGGGATTTGGCAGATTGGTTCAGCCTTCAGAAACGTACGGTACAGCTGCTCTCGTTCGTCTCTAGCCCCGGTTTTCTCCATGTTCCTCCCTGACACATGGGTTATCGATTGTTCCTGCACACTGTTGCTAGCTGCTGCCTGCAATGCAAATGCAGAACAGAACATGCAGCTAGCTCACTGAAGAAGCAGCTGTGTAGGGTCACTCTTCTACTGCCGACCTCTCAAGTGCCGACCTAAGATGCATGTCGTCAGCTTACGGTGGCGATGTGTCTGATTTGGAGTGAGTTTTTAAAGGATATACAGGGAATTTACTCTTTTTTCTTGGCTACAATCTTCCAGGATTGTAAAAGGTACTACCTCCGTCTTGAATAAGTTCTGAATAAGTTAATCTAATACGTCATATTTTAGGAATCTGTTCAGATTCGTAGTATTAGGATATGTCATATCTCGTACTAGATTAACTTATTCTTTTGAGATGAAGATAGTAATTTTTTTCATGTTATATCAATATAAAACTTCAGTCTTATGCGGGTCGTTTCCCAAAAAAAAAAAGATGCATGTCAATGCAAACGAGTACTCATCATGCTTCTTCAGTTCAGCTCCTGAATTTCAGTACCAAGATGCAAAGAACCCATGTCATTCTGCGTCACGGCTCTCCTTTTGCTTGTGAGTTTCGGTCCTTCCCAGCGTGCTTGGCAACCACTCCCACAGTCTCAAAATATAACTAGATTCAAATGTATCTCAAAAATACAACCACTTCTTCACCTACCTCGTCTTAACCAGTGATAGCATTTCTTTATTTATTTTCTTTACTTTTTTTTATGTCAACCAATTACAACCATTTCTTACTCTCAACATTTCACAACCAAGTATTTGCAAAGAAACAATCTGCACTGGTTTATTGTTTTTATTGGACAGTTATTAATCAACAATATCAATTCTTTCATGATGACACGTACCATGTGCGTATCAATTTGAACGATTCACAAACTCACCTCTAACAATATTACTTTATCTGTCTTAAAATATAATGATCTAATACGGAATAAGACACATCATAGTACAATAAATCTAATCAGAATATGTTTTATCTCATACTAATTTGTTACATGTTAAAACAAAGGTAGCAGTACTTAATCAGGTAGTCACATGAAAAAGCAGAAGCAGAAAGTAGCGATCGACAGTCCAATACCAATTCCCTCGGCACACTGTTTCACTATCAACCTTTTATTGCTCGTCTGGCCTGCACCAGCGCTTGCGATCAATGCTCCAAAAAGCATCAGAGAGAAGTAAAACAACAGCCAGTTGATCTGAAAAAAAAAACCCGATGACATAAAAGTTTTATCGTGGCATGAAAGTTTTAATTGTGAATGAATTGCAATTAATGTCGGGTGTTCTTGTAAAGGTTCAGAATTTTGTTTTATTTATTTTCTAATTTCTAAAAGATGTGAGTGAACTGATGACATTTATTGCTATATCTTTATATAAAGGAATAGAAATAAATGACAACATGACGAATGGTAAATTAGAGAGTGCCGATTTTTTTCTTCTAATTTCACTAAAACCATATATAGATCTTGGCATAACTATCCGAAAACTGTATGTCTAAGCCAATGAATTGCAAACTACGTACATATTTATGGTCAATTTTGTTACAAAACCACGTACATGAAATTACATCAAAATAACTGTGCTAGTTTATCGTTCTGGACATATATATACCCAGGTTTTACGAATATATTTGAAATGTTCTCCATTGTTAATTTCAATCAGCTAGCCATTGTTAACTCAACAAAACAAAAACAACTTGGGATTCGATGAGCTTACCCAAATTGCATAGCAAGGACATGCGCCATCTTGATTGCATTCGACCCTCATTGCCTTGTAATTCTTCTTGTCGGCGAAGAAGGTCCCCGTGCAAGCGTGGTACCAGAACCTGCCAACGCGGCCATCCGTGGTCGTCGCCGCCGCCGCCGACGACGCCGGCGGCGGGGATGCAGCATGCCGGCGAGGAAGGTTCTTTCCCTCGCTACGTGGTACAGGATCATGCGAGCACGCTAGTCGTCGGACTTCGGCGCCGCGGCCGCGGCCGCCGCCAGCCCGGCGAGGGCGTCGCGCGTGATCAAGTAGCCGGCGGCGGCGGCCTTGACGACGACAGCCGTGGGGCAGGGGGCTCCGCACAGCCTGCAGAGAGCGGCGTCTCCATTATATGATGCGCGGCGGATGGGGATGACGCAGGCGGAGCAGACAGCGACGCGATGGCCGCACGGCGAGCCGATGGCCACCCACGCCGCCGCGGGCTCCGTGCTGCACACCACGCAGTTGCTGCTTGTGTCGGCGGCGGCGTCGCCTTGAAGCTGGATGTCGATGACATGGCAGATCATGGCACTACGTTGGATCCGC
This sequence comes from Oryza officinalis, assembly GCA_008326285.1. Taxonomy (NCBI): domain Eukaryota; kingdom Viridiplantae; phylum Streptophyta; class Magnoliopsida; order Poales; family Poaceae; genus Oryza; species Oryza officinalis. Next base: position 48,553,890 of record BDMV01000007.1, on the reverse strand, counting down.
TCATTATTGACGGACCCATATCATCACCTCTAACAGATTTGGCCGTCGTCAAAGATTAGTGGTCAGTAATGACTGCACCTCATCTCTAACAGGTGAAAGCGTTAGTGGTGATTAACACCTCTGACGGGCCGCATAAAAATAACCTGTCACATGTTAGAGTCATCTGTGACGGATGGCTCTTTCTAACCCGTCACAAGTGTGAAAAATCACCCAAAAAAACTCAAAAGCCCTCAGCTCCTAGCTCATGACATGAAGCAAAAGATGTAGGATACATCTCAAGATGCAAGACACAACCGATCGGATTAGTGTCCCGAAGGACAAATTCTACAACTGGCGGTCAGGTGGCAGAGGAGGTAGCTGGTAGTCGGGGGAGAGGCCGTGGCAGTCGGATCCGCGTCCCATAGGCCAGATTCGATGGTCAATGATCGAGAAGCGAGGGAGATGGCGGCGGCCGACGGTCGAGGAACGGAGGAGACAGTGGTGGCTGGATCCGTGTGAGGGGGAGTGATGAGAGGAGGAAGATGAGATGGGAAGATGAAAGGACGAGAGAAGATGGGGCGCAATGGGTGGGGTGGGTGCGGGGATGAGGGGTGGGGGGATTTTTCATTTCTCAAGTCATCTCTAACGGGGGTATAAGATGTTAACTCGTTTGAGTTGAGATATCTCATCTTTGACAGGTCGCAAACTTAACACCCGTCACAGATAGAAGGTCATTTGTGACGGGCTTATATGTGGGCCCGTTAGAGATATCATGTGTCGAGACCTGATATAAGCCCGTCACAGATGAGTTCTTACCTGTGACGGGCCATCCCCTTGAGCCTCATGTACAATGAGTTTTAGTTTAACCCGTTAAAAATGATGTCGTCTGTGACGAGACACCTTGGTCCGTCACAACTAGGCCGTCACAAATGAGCTGATCTGGCGTAGTGTGGGGCCCGCAGCTTGATCCATGTGGACGTACGTATGTGCCGGATATATCTTGATCGATCAATCGATCGGTAGGTTCAAGTAACGCGACTAACAAAATACTGAAAGGCAGCTTATCAGGTGCACACGAGCCATCAAATGCACACATGCACTCGTGCAACGGGGCCTTTCCAATCTCAATCCAAGGCTTGCCATTAAGGAGCAGCAACTTTACAAAATACCGCCCATCACATGCACTATGGCCCCGTTTTTTTCTTCTAAAACAGTGCGGATAAATGATAAAGTTTCGTGACACGCTTTTCAATCTCTCAAACGGTACGTTTCGTGCAAAAATTTTTAATATGAAAGTTGCTCTAAAATATCAGATTAATCCATTTTTTAAGTTTGTAATAATTAAAACTCAATTAATCGCACATTATTGTCACCTCGTTTTACGTGAAACACTTTATCTTCATCTTTATCTTTATCTTTAGGACTTTCAAACAGGACCACATATTTTGCAAAGAACCTCCTAGCGAGGCTTTCCTCTTCTCCCATCTAGGATTATAGGTTAGGCACAAAAAACATTTTTCCTGACGCTGCAATTGAACGGGAAGCCCTCAATGGCGGCGGCGGCGGCGACGCCTTGTCACCCTCAGATTTGAAACCAACAAGAATGAATCAAGCAACAAGTGGCATTCAAATTCTTTCTATAACCAAATCTTTTTTTTTCGCTCCCTCTAACTGGATCCTCAATAATAAAAACGAGGTAAGCAAAAGACGAAATCAGAACCTCTACTTTAAAATGAACTAAATTATTCTGATCAAATACTAAGTTCTTGTGTTGTACTGAATTAATTTTCAGCTGCTAGCCTCTTCCATATTCTTTTCGCCTTAGGCAAGAAGAATCGAGGGAGACACTACTACAGAAACAGCCTTTCCGTGCGGGCCGAAAGGCACCTTTCCGTGCGGAAGGCCTGCCCGCACGCGCGAAAAGGTCTGGGAAAAGACCATTTTCGCGTGCGGTCGGCCCAAATGGTACCTTTTGTATTGATTCCAATTGAAGAATACAAGTTGAAAACCTTCCCCCCTATAATTGCATTTTTTTGGAGAGAGAAACACCAAGTTCAAATGGCACTGTCGGGGGGTGGGAGCTGTTTTATAGTGCATCATCACGTGCGGTTCACCTAACGAACCGCACGGGATAATCATTATCCCGTGCGGGTTCTTAAGAGGACCGCACGGGATAAGCATTATCCCGTGCGGGTTCTTAAGCGGACCGCACGGGATAATCTTATCTCATGCGGTCGGCTTAAGGAAGCCGCACGCGATAATGAGTTATCCCGTGCGGTCGGCTTAAGCCGACCGCACGGGATAACTCATTATCGCGTGCGGTTCAACAGCCGGCCCCCTCGGGACCGGTTTTTCCAGGCGCGGCCACTTATGGCCCGCCTGGAAATGGTTGGGGGCCTCGTCCAGAAAGCCCCTTTCTGTAGTAGTGAGATGTCCTCTTTTGAATTGTACAAAACAATTATTGTTGATCCACTTTGATAATAGCATGCCAAATGAAACATCTATAAATAGTACCATTAGGGAAAACTTTCATGACTGCCTCACTTATTGCGTTGTCTCTATCAGTTAATGCTGACCCTGGGAGATGTCTATTCATCGCTTGCATCCATTTTTCGAATATCCAGAAAAACATTTCAGTTGTTTCGTCAACAACCGTAGCACACCCAAAAAGTATAGTTTTGTAAGTTGTTGTATATGCCCATTATAGAGGCAAAAGACATGTTATACCGTTTAGCCATGAATGTTATGGCAAAGAAGAAATCCATGTAAGATTGATACAATTTTCATGTCCCGGCGTCCACCCAAAAGAGAGCTTTTTACTACATTGCTTTCATCATATCTCAGTGCATAGTAGAAAGATTGGTTCTTAGTTTGTACTTTTTAAAAGTAGTCAATTGTTGTTGCCATATCTTGAAGGATGTTTCCTGTCTCAGTCTTGATCATGCATTCAAGATATCTTTTGATGTGAAACTTAGATTCCTCACACCACCATGCAAATCAACCAACAGAGCTACAATGGGTGACATTTGGATGTTGCAGTAGTGCAAAGTCTTCAAGAGCTCATAGTCCCCAATTAATTGGGATATATCTATGAGATCTATAGAATTTTCATCTGAAAAACACAACAACTTTCCATTTTGCATTTCTTTCTACGTATACTGTTATATGGCTTTACAATCATACCTTATAACGATGCTTCATTTCCTCTTACCTTTTAATTCAAGGTTATCCTCACCAAGACTTTGTATCTAAAGGACGATATCTATATCGCAAAACCAGCTTTGTAAAGCATAAGCATTGTACACCCTCTTTGCTTCCTTCACAGTGTCAAATTCTATAGCAACATAAGGAACTATTGGTGGAGAGAAAACCACATCTTCTACCTAGGCTTCAGCATGTTCTTCATCATCAATTTGTCCATCTGCATCAATGTAAACCGATATATTCCCCGCATCATCAACATCGAACTGTCTCCTCTGCATAACCCCCGTTTTAACTCTATAAACAATGTTTTAATGCATTTTTTAGATCATGCTAACACCTATGTGTAGTGTATGTGTTTCAAGTTGCACATGTCTCACCAAAGGGTTCTGCTTCAAATCTCTGAGATCACCCATCAGTCATATGTGTTCCCAAGGTGGAGGGCTTGCAGCAGAAGAGCTTGCCAACGTATTATTTTGATCCAAGGCTGCAATCTGCTAAAAAAGTTTCAAAAACCACACAACAGTGTTTCAGTGCATTTAGAAACAATTTTTCATTTAGGGAAAACGGATGTGACAAAATTTACCTAGTTGAAACTAAGCATCTATGTACACTGCAAGAAACAACATTCATTTTCACAACAATTTTGAGCAAGTTCATCAAACTTGCAGGGTAGAGTAACAAAAGTACTTCAACTACAACCCTAGAAACATTTTTTTTGGCTAACCTCTACCTGCAAGAGATCCCCATGGGGGAGACAGGCAAGGAATGCTCTATGGCTCACAGCCAAAGGGTTCACCACCAGCTGACCTTAGATTGCAACGATGGCCACTGGTTTCATGGGTGGATGAGTCGATTTCTCATCAATCTGGCGGATCAGATGCGACATGTTGCCCTGGATTGGCGCGAGGGTGGGGCGGGGGGTATGTGATGAGGACATCACAAGCTCGGATATGACCGTGCCTATGTTCCACTTCAATAAGCTAAAGGTACATATGTTCTATGTTAGGTCTACTTACTATACTTTTGAACAAACATTACTACACCAAGAGTTATGTGTGTTTTCACTTGCAGAAGTGCTTGCATGGGTGAAGGGAAGGAGACGAAGCAGCCGGAATGTATGGATGATCAATGAAGTTGATTGGGAACCAATCAATATCCTTTCCCGTGTCTACTCCAACATCACCTTGTCTCTTTTAGTCCATAAAAGGCAAGAGATAAAGTTTTGTACGTTTCGCATTTGGTTATGGGCCTCCTGACAACATCAACTTCAAACAGGCCTAGCTGCTGATCCAGAAGGACTCATAGGGTCCATGAATACTTGTTGGAAAGCTTATGCGGTCAACTTTCGGATGGTTCCAGTCTTGCATCAAAATTCCCCCTAAGTCATCAGGAATCATGAAAATATGTCACATACTTCTTTTAGTGTAAGTCTATTTTGGTCTTGGTCCTTGTAATTGTGTTGTGGCCTTAGCCCAAGGGGTTGCGCCCGAAGGCTAACCCTAGGACGTTCTTAATCATATTTATTTAGTACCCGTCATCGTTAGAGTTGGATTTTGCTTAGATTAGTCTGCCGTCATATGCCCTAGTTTCACCGATAAGTCCAGTTTGTTGAATCCCAATTTCAAGTGCTAATCATTCATCTGCAATTTAGATGGTGAGGTCGACTACGTGAGAGCATGGTTGATAACAACTAGACGTGTGGGTGTATTGGTTGCGAGGTGACGATCACTAATCAGTAGCCTCAAGACATGAACTTCTTCATGTCGCCAAATCGAACCGATCGGAAGATCGGGAACCTACGCATATCAGGAGTGGTGGGGGGAGGGGGGCTAGGACGGAGTCGCGTGGTGGCAGAATCTACAATTGTTCAACCCCGCCGTGAGCTATGAAGCTAGCAATTCAGCCAGCTCCGAGCCGCCTGGCAGTATCGGATAATGGCGACGCGGGGTGATTGAAACACTTACGGTGCTTCAATATGAGGTGATAAAAAGTTTCAGCGTGTGGTTCAAATCGGATGGATGTGGCACGATCGCACGGATCGGACGGCTGTGACAGGCACACCCTATTTTTGGCTCCGGATCAGATGCCCGATTTGAAGTCACAACTATAATATTTGGGCTTTGTCTTCTGCTGCCATTGACTCTCCTCGGGTGGCTGTTTAATCTTTTTCCATTAATCCTGACCTTCCTGAATAATATGGATTAATTTCCTGTGTATGCATGCGTGCATGCAGAGAGTTTAATTACTTACTATTAATGGTTAGTGTTGGTGTGCTTATTAAGTACAATAAAGGAGTTGACCTCGCATGGATCTAAATTGTCGATTGACAAACTTGTAACTCCAGATATATATATAACTGATTTTTTTACAATTTGATTCTTTTAAAAACTTATTTTACAAACAGATCCCTGAAAAAACTGGTTGGCTAGCTGTTGCAAGGGGGGTCCGCATTCTAACACCTATCTTCCGAAAAGCGCATGGATTCTTCCTAATTTTAGGGTTGCCATTGTATGCTGATTGCTGAGGCATATACCTATGGAAGGATGGTGGTCTCCCCAGTAATTTCCAGGCCTGTCCCACGGCATCCCAGGTGGGGAAGTAGAAGACAAGGAGGGTGTTTGTGGTGCAAAGCACTGCACAGAAATGAGATGCCCATGGATGGCGCGTGGCCAGAAGTGACTGCTGAGCAAGGTGGGAGAAAAGAGAACCCGTGGATGGCTAGTGCTGCAAGGTAGCTGCGGCACGGAGTTTATGTCCACGAAACAATCGCCGCCTCATTATTTCATTTCCTTTTATGCATGGATTCACTTCTTGCGTGGATACGATACACCAAATCTGGGCATTTTCCTCCTACGACTACTAGGAATTTTTAGCATTTTTAATTTTTATTTTTTAAAGATTTGTAAAAATAATTTTAGGTTTGAAAATATTGCAAATCTAATCTTCAATCGTCCTCCGGGAGGGTGAGATTTAAAAATCACCCTCCCAGAGGGCGATTTT